>KZ308189.1:0-33342 GCA_000376725.2 Ladona fulva | reverse complement strand
TTTTGGTAACGCTTGCTTTTTTATCGTAGCACTTCTTAACAAAACGTATCGCTTTCCGTTGTACTTTCTCGAGTTCACGGATGCATGTTTCGTCTGCCGGATTCCATACTTGATGTATATTGAAGATAAGATAAGATATTCTTGCAAGAATGGCGTTTGAGTGACAATTGAGTGAGTTGAGCATGACGCTAATGCGTTGAAACTAGTCACCAGTTTTTAATAAGACCTCTTCGTGGAAACCGGAATATTTAGTTCTTTTTATTCACCATGAATAATTATCAAAGTTGCTTTGATACATTTAACTTTGGCTTAGATAAATGTAATTATAATAGGTTACACAATCTCAGATTATCAGCTGTCACATTTGTATACCTTTATTTCCCAAACTTAAATTTATTAACACTCTCCATGCTAAAGAAACCCTAATGCTTCATGATTACAGGGGAATCCCCTGGAGAGTGTTGAGCTCTAACTGACAGACTAATTGACACAAATTGAGTCCTTAATTGTAATTATCTCTGGTAGGAGAAAAATTTGTAGCCATTTTCAATGGAAAAATATTACAATCAAATAAAAATCATTTCTGGCACTGATCTCTTGTAATTTTTTCATAAACTTTTATTAATCTTCATGCTTCATGCATAAAAGAATATCTTGATCCTTAGCTTCATGGAGAGAGATTATTCAGCCTCTCTCAAGTATCATTACTCCTCAAATAATTTCATCCAGATAAATAAGTTCATGACCTAACCTCTCATGCTATATCAAGCCCTAGGCAATCAGTCAATCGTTTTTATGGTGGGTTACTCATGAATACATTGTCTGTTAGTATTGAACAGAATAATATTAAACACAACAAATTATTTATAATCTTTATTTGTTTGAGCTTAAATTTTTAGCTTGCCAAAAGAGTAGATGATACGCTCAAAATTTGAAACATGTCTTTAAAATATCAAATAATATTTTCTATGACATTGTAATTCAAGAATAAAGAAGCAGTGAATTTTCTTCTCTAGGGAATGACAATATGATTATTTTCTATTAAAGTATAAATCATATTAACGTGAAGCTGTTAAAGATATGCTTTCTATTTCTGCTGAAAAATGGGTGTTGTTTTTCTCTAATGCTAAGAAGATCTGCAACTCTCTTTTCAATATAATGTGCAATGTTTAGTTTTTAAGTGCCATATTTCAAGTTATGTCCTTCTTGTATAATTTCTCCATGACACTTGTTCATCAAGTGTGTTCTATCGATAAAAATAGGTAGTTGGTGTCTTTTAAAGACTTCTTTTTCTTTAACAACCTAGTGGCATATAGTACATAGCCAACATGATGATCCAAAGGCAATAGAAAGAGAATTCATTGTTTTTAAGGGAAGCAATAGTTGTGTGTACACTGTGCAGCTGCAAGAAATGTCTTCATTGCTGTATTGAATCCACAAACCAAACAGAATTAATTCTAAGATTGCAAAAATATCTTGCAATTGGAGATACAAATACTGCAATTCTAAAGAAAAGGAAATAATTTAATATGGCCATGAACTTGCTCAGTAATTGGAGAAAGGATCAAATTTTCTACAAAAACAGATCAACTGATCAAAAATAAATAGAGCCTTATGGAAACTATAAGAGGCTTATTGAGAGAAAAAATTGAGCGACCCTATACACATTTACCAGCCTCATGCTAAAAAAGAATACTAGCTGCTGTATAAGGTAGATCATCAATTTTTTGTAATGGGCAATGTTAAGGTTTTTGCTTTGTATCCGTGGAAAAACGTGAGTTAAAAGGTTTTTATAGACGAAAGGTAGAAGTGGTAGCAATAAATTATTTCTTGGTATAATTTCGTAGTTGTAGAAACAGTTCGTTTCAGAGATATGCAGTTAACTGCAATGGGTTTCTACATGGTGGAAATCCCAGGGAAAATTGCTGTCTTTTGTAGATTTGGGTTTAAACTGAGAATGATGAGTTTCCTTAAGTTTACATACGAGTTTTGATTTATCAGGGCCTTATACTCCCATTCATTAAAACAGTAGATAAGAACAGATTTCTTACACACTTATGTAATTTGATGGATAATACTGTAGTATATTTTTCTTACAATGATAAGGCATTCTACAGTCGATTCCATCATTAATTGATTTTAACTTATGATGAAGTTGTCGTAATAAAATAAAAACTCTATAAATATGTCCATAAGAAGATGAAAATTGAGTTGAAAGCTTCACAGTTTTAAAATTAGCGCGTCGTAACAGGCATGGGTGAAGAGAGTTAACAGTTTGTCCGTTTAATGGCAGCACAATGCAGACAACTTTTTGGAACTTTGGAATGAACCATACCTTGTATAGACTCCTCCTACTTAGAGCATTGGCTTTTAGATGTCAGCACTATGCAGGCAGACTTAGGAACCCCATGCGGCAAAAGGCTGAACTCTCTGAAAGGCCTCTCCAGGACCATAAGCCTCTTAAAGAAGGGGAGGGAGGAGGTAGGGGGGGAGGGAAGGAAAGGAGAGGGATGGGGAGGATGGGGGAAGGAAAGGAGAGGAGGGGCGGAAGGGGAGGGTGGGGGAGGAAAAAGGAGGGAAGGGAGGGGTGGGGAGGACTTCGGGAGCTTGGAAGAAGCCACCTAAGAGTTTAACGTTTCGCCGATAGAGTTTCTTAAGTCTGCCTGCATGGTGCTGCCATCAGTTAGGTAAACATGTAATCTTTTATGTGTTTATTATTACCCGTTCTATTTGAAATAGCCCTGCTTTGAAACAGCACGATGATTAATTTATTAAGAACGATGGGAAATATTTCAAGCAACGAAAAACTGGCTGATGATTTTTAAAATGACTTTGTACTTGCCATAAAAGAACAGAAAGTATGGTAATTTAAATGTTTGGTAAAAAGTAAGGTCCAAAGTGGTTAACCTATGTTGATTGCGGATACCGAGCACTCCCAAATTAATTTTATCAGCATTGAATTTTACATGGAAAGGAATTTCAGCACTAATTATAAGGAAACTAAGCCATGTATAGAATGTCCGAATGAAAAACAGGCAACTACTAGTAGATAATCTTTGACAAAGTTGTCCCCAGTTCTTGGGTGCGCCGAAACAAAATTAGCGGACTTCGCTGTCCGCTCTCGTACTTTCCATTGGGCCCGTGGCGGACATTGTTTTCAGTCTCTTCAATCAACCTTCTTCGAATATTCAAACGAAGCATGCCGAAATATTTCTACCTCATATTTTACATCCGAGCTGTTTAGCATAACAATAAAATTATTTTCAGGTTGTCATGTTTCAGATATTTATAAATGTTTACAGTTATTAGGCCAAGGAATCGCTAGCAATTTAAAAAAATTGCCTATTCCAATAATATGATGAAGTCAAATCAAGGTAAACATCTTACATACTTTACTGCAACTTTCCAAATTACTGAGAATGGTTAGACTCTCAGCGCTAATTTTCCTCAAATTTTTAAAGTTTTCCCCAAAATTCTTTTATTTTATCAAATATTTCGTGATTTTGAGCCGAAACCTACATAATAAGAATAAGATCCTTATTACGAAATGTAGATTGGAATTTCCTCGGTAGATTGGAATTTTGCGGTTATTGTGTTGAATTTTTGTTAGTAAATAATAATTTCGTCTTTCGAAAGAAAATAATCTTGCTCGCAGAAAATCGGATACGTATGCGTTTATTTTCATGAAAAAATTAAAAACTGAATAAGTTCGAACCCTTTATTATCACGCAAACAGAAAGCAGTGTGTTTTCTGTGGGGAGTCGACTTTTAATTGTGACAAAAATTAAAAGTTTTGCGATTTCTGACTCTATGTCCGGCGAACATCACCACTCACTCTGCATTATGTAAATTAAGAACCGCAAAACAACCAATAATTAATGGTTGATGATTTGGTTATTGATTGATCATATGATTTCATTTCAATCAAACCATAGGGTTCTTCTTTAAATAATTAACTTGATATAATCTACATTCATTACAATAATTAAAATTTCTTACGAGTAAGGCAATATGAAATGAACTACATTAGAATGTATCTATCTAAACACCACAACCATTAAACAATGCAGAATAAGAGTAAACTAAATATTCGCTGATGTTGGAATGCATTTTACTTTAAATGATACACAAAAGAATATGTAGTATAGTTTTGAAAATTAATCACCTATAAGCAACTGATCTTACTGATTTTATTCAGATAATAAAGCTATGGAATGTTACCATTGGTTGCTAAATAAAAATAGAGTCGATAGAGCAATAAAGATAAAAAAGTAATTATTCAAACAGGAATTTATTTAAAAGAATTGCCAGACCTTGAAAATGTTAAAGGACAGACTATCAGATAGTAGTAATGGGTAATTGACAATACAATCCCATCCACATTGAAAATTTACCAACTTTTCTGATTTAACTCTTCCAGAGTTAAATCAGAAAAGCCATCCATATTGGTTTATTTCCTTTTTTCAAACGGCTTCAATCCATCCTAATTTTCATTTTTGAATGAATTTGAAAGAACCTTCCACCTCTTAATTCAAATAGCTGCCCATATTTATCATGACGCAGAGTGAATACTAATAAATGTGCCCCCTAACCAGGTATCAAACCTGGCACCTCTTTCAATTTCGAATGTTTCCAACTTGGTTATCCAAGGGCCAGAGCTGTTAATGGCATATTCTGAATTCTTTTAATTTACTCTATAAATATTTCCTATTCCTGTCTTTTCTGCTTTACATTTCAGAAAACTCAACCTTTTAGGTTATGCTGAACTGCAAAGTAGTTTAAAGTGTTGATTAACAAGAAAAATTGGGTACCCACCCACAAAAGCACTGTGATTTAACTTCCACAGTGAACAGAGAGCAATTGAGAAAATTTATTTGGAAAGAGGTGGTAATATTTTTAAAAGAATTGAGAGAACATTTATTGTTAACAGCTAGCCATTACATTTTAAGAATATTCATAGGGAGCTATACCAGATAATCAGAGTGAATGTTCAACTTGGTAAACTTGATTTCAGATATCACATTTTTTATTGTAAGATTTTAGTTTAACTTATATACCCAGAACAAGTAGTCCTATCAATCTTTTCTCTCCCTATTCATTTTCACTGAATATTTTTAATTAACAAGTTTCAAGCTAGAATCAAGTTTAAGCTCATATTGCTCATTATTACAATGTGATTGATCATTGAGAGAATGTATTTACCATGGCACTACTTAGTATCCTAAAATACAGGGCTGTCTTTCAGTGGTAAGCATGGAAAACGAGGCATTATGACAATCACTTATTAAAGGCGCCATTTGTTTATTTTCTATAACTTGTATAAAAAGATGGAAAAGAGTGACATTGCATAATTTTTTACTAAGTTCCTGAGTACCTGGAACCCCTGAAACCTGTCTCTGTGGAAACATATTCCTTTACAACAATATTTCTTAGACAGAATTGACTGCTTTAGCTTTGCCTTTAGATAAGACTATGAAATTACAAGGAAATAATTTACCTTATGTTCAGTGCAAAATTTTATCTGATTATTTTATATTTTTATCCATTTTTAGCAGAATCATCATCAAGTATAATATTTGATATGGTATATTAAAGGTTAATCTTCTTTTCTACTTACAGTTTTATCAAATTAGAGCATGGCATTATTGAAAGCATATATGGTATAAATGTATTATATAGCTTAAATTATTGTTCATAAATGCTCACTTGAAGAGGAAGTTCACTCAGTAATTTTTATATCTTGCATGAGTTAAAATCTGACACTTGCTACCAAGTGCAACCAATATTTTTTATTTAAATTCACAGGTTCTTACTTCATTTGAGAGCTTCACCTTTGCAAAGTTGATTTATTGTTTGAGCCACCATAATCACCATTTCTGACAAATTGATTTGCAAATCAATGCTAGACATCCACAGAACCTCCTTCTTGACTGGCCCTGTAACTATTTAAACTATTTTTCATGATAGAAAATATGTAATTTACAAGTTAAATTATTTTGTGATATATTTTAAGATCCTTTAAACTTAAATATTTTACTACTAGATGAAAAAATGAAAGAGGAAAAGTCATTCATAGCCAAGAAATTGATGGAGAGATTACTTTGCCATGGTAGCTTAGTGGTCAGAGCAATCACTTGGAAATTGGGAACCCCGAGTTTGGTTTCTGGGTATCATAGACTTTTTCTCTTTCATTTTTTCTTCTAGTCTAAAAGGTAAAAAAAATCTATAATACCCAGAAACCAAACACAGAGCTCCCAATTTCCAAGTGATTGCTCTGACCACTAAGCTACCATGGCAGAGTAATCTCTCCATCAAATTCTTGGCTATGAATGACTTTTTCTCTTTCATTTTTTAATCTAAAATCAAGCACGTGATCCATGCATTTTTCATCACATATTTACATTGCTACCACTATACTGATTTTAGTACTAACTGAAAACACTCTTCTCTCCAGACTATTTGTCATCTGGTCCAGAAAGTTGGGGCTCCAAGTTTGACAGGGCCCTAATGTAACTTTCATTTATTTTGCTGATATCAAAAAAAATATTTCTAAGAAATGTTTTTATGTCTAATATTTTTATTTATTTGTTGAAAATCACTTATTGGTTGGTCAAAGGAAGCAGAGAAGAGGAGTTTCCTCAATAGCCAGGGGCGTAGCATGTTTGCCTTTGATGGAAGCCATCCCAGGTTCCATTACCACTGGAAGCACATAAGTGGAAAATTACTTAAGTCACCAAACCTCTTTTAAAATTATTACTAGAAGGGGGCCAAGTGATCATTCCCACCCAAGCTCCTATCTGTAAATATTTTAGTGAATTAGCTTATTTATTGTTACAGTACTGCTCAAGTGATTTTTGTATACACAGTTTCCTTCACAGCTTTTAGCTTGTGCTATCAGTAGGTTTGCGCAGGTTTTTCAAACACACCTCCTCTGTTGGTGTTTTCCTGCTGTGGAGAGATTTCTTCCTGTTACTACTTACGTATTTTACATCCACAAATTCTTCTTAATTGCCCTATTTCTATCTCCAAATTTATTCCTGTTTATATTAATAACATTAACAACAGATTGGATGGAAGAAGAGACTTTTTAGTCCCAATTTCACCTTAAGAAAAACATAATAATAATAATAATATGAAGATGTACATCCCTGTCTGCCAGCATCTGCTTCCAATAAATGATCCAACAATATTATTGTTAGATTAAGAGAAGAGATAAGATAAGTAGAGGTATATGACATGATCTACTGTTTCCAGGGGAATCTGTAAAAATTTCTACAAGTTACACAGACAAAACTACTAGAATTTGCAAAGCCTTTTCATATTTATTCCATACCATATCATACATTTGCTTTATGACTTCTCTCAAAAGCTAATGAGAGCTTTATCTTATCAAAGCTTTCTTATTTATCAAGAAAAATAAAGTTCACATTTATGAATAAATATTCAACCAATCTATTTTTCAAGCTTCTTTGTTTGTAATAATACTCATAGTCTTTTCTAAGAAAAAATTATTAAGTAAAAGTAGGAACTATTCCTATCTATTATAACTATCATTATAATTGATATTCAAAGTTTATTGTGTAGCCTAATTTATTTAAGCTGATTTATGCAGAATTTAATTTTTATTTTAAAAGAGGGTTTAATATACCTACCATAGAAACTAGAAAATGTGAATTTTGAAGTTTATTTCCCCTTCATGTACAGAACTTCAACAAACAGAGGAAATGTCTTCAGGGGATTGAAAGCTATAGCCTCTGCGAGAGTTTGCAACACTATTGGATGCATTGTCATATTGACACTGCTGCACATATTACCTACCACAGTCCTTGCTGGTTTTACATCTCCAGGAGTTTTCCAGACTACGAAAAAGAATTACCTGCACGTAAGGGATAAAAGCTTTCAGGCACCTGAATGGAAAAGAGAGTAGTACTTTTACCTTTGGTGAAAGCAGTTCCGGGTTTGATTTCCAGTGGGGGCAAATGTGTGTAAAATTACCATGGCTGTTGAAGAACTTTTCAAACAATACATTGCAGAAGCTTTCAATTAATATCCGATCAATTTTCACTAATGAGATATTTGTCCTTCCCTTTATTTCCTCTTGAAGTTTCCTAGATGCAGGCTATAATTATGATTAATTATGTTATTACTTTTTTGTTTTTGCTCATCCTTACATTTTATTCCTTGTCTTATATACAATTATATTCATATTTTTCAGATCTAACCACCAACTCCCAATTTTCTATATTTAACATTTAGTCTTTATTCTGTGTACTATTATCCTTTATTTCCCATCATTTATAGGTACTCAGATTTGCATTATATTCATTCAATACAAATATTGTAAAAGTTCTTCCACATACCATGAATCATAATATGCCAATTGACACAATTATTGAAAGGTTTCAATAGGAACAATCTAATTGAATATATGGTTAGAACAGTCACTTCATGGAATTCCTTTTACAAGAATAAGTTAAATATCACCATGTGAAATTCCACCCAGATATTAACAGCAAAAAATACTGATTTAAATCAGCAACAATATGTCATGAACAACAGCATTGTCAATATTCTCAATATCATTGTCAAAGTAAATAGTGAAAAAAATGAAATGCTGCATGCTGCAATGGTTAATCCAGTAACTAAAATGGAGAATGAAAATTATATTAAGAATTCCTGGCCAAAATATTTGAGGAATTACTCAATAAACTGATTTCATTACAGTTGGAAAGTTAATTGAGTGAATTTCAACACAGATTAGTGATGAATAAATCTGCTGTAACAAATCATACTGTACAAGTATTCACAGATTATATGTTTGGTGCAATAGTTGGCTATAATGTTGATAATATTAATATTGACTTTCAAAGAACATTTGATGCTGTTAATCACTGCATCCAGGAAGAAAAACCTTTAAGGTATTGAGATAATAGGATCACCTTTCCATTTTTATGGGAAAGGAATATGTTTATAGTTCATGGAAACACAAGATCAGATAAATATGCTGAACTGTCAAGAGTAGCAAGTCAAGAACCACCTGAACAGACATATATTATTTTTGAAAGCTAAGTGTTACCAAGTACAGTATATTTAAAATGTTCAAATATTGCATGAAAGAAGGGTTTTGACTTACTATCTATATAAGATGTCACTCAAATAGGGGAGAGTGATGGAGTGTTAAGTGAAATTAATTAAATAGACCCAACTGAAAGTGGAGGCAAAAGAAGACATTTCCCCTTAAAAAGGAATTTTAAGAGCAACTACTTCAAAAATGCTCTCTAGAAAAATTTCTTTTTCTGATGATTAATCTGTAACGTGCTATCATTAGGAAATAAGAAAACATTTGTCAGATGTTCAAAATGTATTAAATAATTTAAGATGATGAGTATTTGTTGTTTTATCCAGTATTGAATGGCATTCATTGTTGTTGTATTTGAGTTTACCCTGCAATAATTTTATTATGTTTGGTGAATAAATAATGCCATGAATGAAAGAAACAAACAAGATACTGCAGTCAACATTATGAAGGAAAGTGAGGCTAAGTAGTGGAGGATGATATTGGATGTGAGATATTAGAAAATGAAATAAATGCTAAATGTTTATGAAACACAAGTTGAACTTCTGACTAGGGGGACAAAGTTGGTAATTCTATACTCTTTGTAGAAAATTTTATAATAAAGGGAAGTGGCTACACAATTCTACCAAGACAATCCTGAACCAAGTATTTTCTAAGCTCCGAAATAAAGAAGAGGTAAGTATTTATTATCTTCTATTTTTTGTATCTATGTTCAAAGTTTCTCCTTTTGCTGAAATTATAAGGCTTTAATAGGCTTTGATAGGCTTTGATAAGTGTGTAAAAATAACGGCAAAGAAAGAGAGTTTTGGGAGGACTATCCCACAAAATTTTATGAAAATAGTCCAGAGGAATCTAATAAATCTGGCATTAATTAATGTATGAGAATTACAATTAAATAAGGTGGCATCTTTTATTTTACTCTCAATTTATTTTCCTTTAATTCAGTCCAAAAGAAAAGAAAGTACTTTATCTCTACTTAATAACATTCATTATTATTTTTATAAATGACACATCTAACATATGAAAAGAATGAATAAATATGAATCTTGGCAATAATATTTAAAGGTGACTGCAGAATTTTTTCTCCTATTGGCACAGCTTTGTTTTCCAGAATATCTCATTTTTGTATCCCTGCCTTAGAAAACCTTGGATTTATTAATTAGTCAGTTAAAAATCAAAATAACTGTATTACATTGCTGTCAACAGCCATTTTATCCTGATGAATGTATGGGATGTGTATTTTTGTCCAGCACATGCAATGAAAGGAAACTATTTAAATTGCTTGTTTTCATACAGTTTTTACTCCACCCTTAGGGCATACTAAAATACAGCTGCATAGACTGTTCTTTTTACAGGAAAGGGAGGCACTTATGATAGCTAAGAGATTATAAAAAGGAGCCTAAGATAATAATAAAACTCCACTGCTCTTGAAAAAGAATATCTGATTTCCTGCATACCTGTCTTTCTTTCAAGCTACATTGCTGGATATAAATTCCATCTAATATTTTTGTTTGTCAGTACAAGACAGGTCATAATAGTCTTACCTCCTCTTTCATATTACTGCTTATTCTCTTTTAAAGCAACGATAACAATGTCTGCTTATCCTTCTTTTTTTAACTTGATTTGGATAATTTCACATAACATTTTTTACTTCAGTATGTCAGTCCATTTAATTAGCAGTTCTGTAGCAAAATTCTATTTTTTGTTTCAAACTACCACTTTACCCATTACGGCTTAGAACAAATCAATCCCAAAAGCATTTGTTCATAGATAGCAAGTGGATCTGAGAGGAAAGTGGATCTGAGAATAATGTTTGCCAGAGTAAATTAACCACACAATTTTAATGTTTATTTAATTTTTTTATTTCCAAAATTCTCCACGAACATTTATTTATTGGATAAGTACAGTAGTAGATACAGGAACAAAGAATCAACACACACAACCATTCCCTAACTAGATAAAATCTGATCAGCTGGGTCTCGAATCCATACTTCAGGGTTGGAGCAGTTGCACACTAACGACTCTGCCACCATGGCCTGTGAACTTGAACATAAATAGTTAGAATATTGAAATGGTGAATGATTTTGAATTAATTTGGTTGAATTTTTTCTTCGAGTGAAACAATATATGGAGAAATAGGAAGGCATGTGCCTGCAGGTAGAAGAGTAGTAGGTAGTACATACAAGGTTAGTGATGAAATGGGAAGAATCATAGAAAGGCAAAATGGCCACATATAGAACTGTTCCTGAACTCATTTATTTAGGTCTGACAATTCACTGATTTGTACTGAATGATTTGAATAGAACAAAATTCATAGCATATATACCAAAAATAGGAAGGGTGGAATCTGCATAAACTGAGTAACTAATGTATTTGGACTAAGAGGAAATCTGTGTGACCAGAATTAAAAGATTGATTTACTCTTGCTAAAACTCACAAATAGGAAGAAGGAAAGTAGGAAGTTGACAAATAATGAGTTTGTTATTCAACCAGAACTGAGTGAAAGGACAAGAAAATGTAGTTGAAATGGTGGATGGGATCCAAAGAGAAAGGATGTACATACTCGTAATCTGAGGTATGAAGGAGAATGGTAAAAAGTATAGATGTGTCTGAAATGACAGAAGAAACCAAAGGTAGGAAAGTATAAAGGTAAATCACAAAACTCATTAGGTCAATGCATTGCTTACTCCAAGAGGGAATAGCAAGCCTTTTATGTATGCAAGGAAGGATTTGTTATTTGGTGCATTATAATGCCCTCATCTAGCAGCTACAGCTGTTTCCTTCTAAATCTAAATGTTTACTAAATATTTTAAACCAAAGTTAAATTCATCAAATTTGAATTGTTCCCAAGGAAAAACAGACATGAAAAAAGTCTGACAAAACTGGGACTTGAACCCACGTCTCCCAATTGCCGGTTGGTTGCTCTATCCATTAACCTATCTAAAGCTATGTTTTGATGAGATACCTCAATGGGTAGAGCAACCAACTGGCAATTGGGAGACATGGGTTAAGTCCCGGTTTCATCAGACTTTTTTCATGTCTTTTTTTCCTTGGAAACTTTTCTTAGTGCATGTCTTATATTGCCAATTTACCTATCTTCCAAATTTGAATTACTTTAACCTTTACTTTGTGGAACCTTCTAACATTATTCACTATGAATAATGTTAGAAGATTCCATGGTGAATAATGTTAGAAGAATTAATGTTAATAACTAATGATAATATTTTGTTGTAGCCAGAATATTTAGTTCTTTTTATTCACCATGAATAATTATCAAAGTTGCTTTGATACATTTAACTTTGGCTTAGATAAATGTAATTATAATAGGTTACACAATCTCAGATTATCAGCTGTCACATTTGTATACCTTTATTTCCCAAACTTAAATTTATTAACACTCTCCCTGCTAAAGAAATCCTAATGCTTCATGATTACAGGGGAATCCCCTGGAGAGTGTTGAGCTCTAACTGACAGACTAATTGACACAAATTGAGTCCTTAATTGTAATTATCTCTGGTAGGAGAAAAATTTGTAGCCATTTTCAATGGAAAAATATTACAATCAAATAAAAATCATTTCTGGCACTGATCTCTTGTAATTTTTTCATAAACTTTTATTAATCTTCATGCTTCATGCATAAAAGAATATCTTGATCCTTGGCTTCATGGAGAGAGATTATTCAGCCTCTCTCAAGTATCATTACTCCTCAAATAATTTCATCCAGATAAATAAGTTCATGACCTAACCTCTCATGCTATATCAAGCCCTAGGCAATCAGTCAATCGTTTTTATGGTGGGTTACTCATGAATACATTGTCTGTTAGTATTGAACAGAATAATATTAAACACAACAAATTATTTATAATCTTTATTTGTTTGAGCTTAAATTTTTAGCTTGCCAAAAGAGTAGATGATACGCTCAAAATTTGAAACATGTCTTTAAAATATCAAATAATATTTTCTATGACATTGTAATTCAAGAATAAAGAAGCAGTGAATTTTCTTCTCTAGGGAATGACAATATGATTATTTTCTATTAAAGTATTAATCATATTAACGTGAAGCTGTTAAAGATATGCTTTCTATTTCTGCTGAAAAATGGGTGTTGTTTTTCTCTAATGCTAAGAAGATCTGCAACTCTCTTTTCAATATAATGTGCAATGTTTAGTTTTTAAGTGCCATATTTCAAGTTATGTCCTTCTTGTATAATTTCTCCATGACACTTGTTCATCAAGTGTGTTCTATCGATAAAAATAGGTAGTTGGTGTCTTTTAAAGACTTCTTTTTCTTTAACAACCTAGTGGCATATAGTACATAGCCAACATGATGATCCAAAGGCAATAGAAAGAGAATTCATTGTTTTTAAGGGAAGCAATAGTTGTGTGTACACTGTGCAGCTGCAAGAAATGTCTTCATTGCTGTATTGAATCCACAAACCAAACAGAATTAATTCTAAGATTGCAAAAATATCTTGCAATTGGAGATACAAATACTGCAATTCTAAAGAAAAGGAAATAATTTAATATGGCCATGAACTTGCTCAGTAATTGGAGAAAGGATCAAATTTTCTACAAAAACAGATCAACTGATCAAAAATAAATAGAGCCTTATGGAAACTATAAGAGGCTTATTGAGAGAAAAAATTGAGCGACCCTATACACATTTACCAGCCTCATGCTAAAAAAGAATACTAGCTGCTGTATAAGGTAGATCATCAATTTTTTGTAATGGGCAATGTTAAGGTTTTTGCTTTGTATCCGTGGAAAAACGTGAGTTAAAAGGTTTTTATAGACGAAAGGTAGAAGTGGTAGCAATAAATTATTTCTTGGTATAATTTCGTAGTTGTAGAAACAGTTCGTTTCAGAGATATGCAGTTAACTGCAATGGGTTTCTACATGGTGGAAATCCCAGGGAAAATTGCTGTCTTTTGTAGATTTGGGTTTAAACTGAGAATGATGAGTTTCCTTAAGTTTACATACGAGTTTTGATTTATCAGGGCCTTATACTCCCATTCATTAAAACAGTAGATAAGAACAGATTTCTTACACACTTATGTAATTTGATGGATAATACTGTAGTATATTTTTCTTACAATGATAAGGCATTCTACAGTCGATTCCATCATTAATTGATTTTAACTTATGATGAAGTTGTCGTAATAAAATAAAAACTCTATAAATATGTCCATAAGAAGATGAAAATTGAGTTGAAAGCTTCACAGTTTTAAAATTAGCGCGTCGTAACAGGCATGGGTGAAGAGAGTTAACAGTTTGTCCGTTTAATGGCAGCACAATGCAGACAACTTTTTGGAACTTTGGAACGAACCATACCTTGTATAGACTCCTCCTACTTAGAGCATTGGCTTTTAGATGTCAGCACTATGCAGGCAGACTTAGGAACCCCATGCGGCAAAAGGCTGAACTCTCTGAAAGGCCTCTCCAGGACCATAAGCCTCTTAAAGAAGGGGAGGGAGGAGGTAGGGGGGGAGGGAAGGAAAGGAGAGGGATGGGGAGGATGGGGGAAGGAAAGGAGAGGAGGGGCGGAAGGGGAGGGTGGGGGAGGAAAAAGGAGGGAAGGGAGGGGTGGGGAGGACTTCGGGAGCTTGGAAGAAGCCACCTAAGAGTTTAACGTTTCGCCGATAGAGTTTCTTAAGTCTGCCTGCATGGTGCTGCCATCAGTTAGGTAAACATGTAATCTTTTATGTGTTTATTATTACCCGTTCTATTTGAAATAGCCCTGCTTTGAAACAGCACGATGATTAATTTATTAAGAACGATGGGAAATATTTCAAGCAACGAAAAACTGGCTGATGATTTTTAAAATGACTTTGTACTTGCCATAAAAGAACAGAAAGTATGGTAATTTAAATGTTTGGTAAAAAGTAAGGTCCAAAGTGGTTAACCTATGTTGATTGCGGATACCGAGCACTCCCAAATTAATTTTATCAGCATTGAATTTTACATGGAAAGGAATTTCAGCACTAATTATAAGGAAACTAAGCCATGTATAGAATGTCCGAATGAAAAACAGGCAACTACTAGTAGATAATCTTTGACAAAGTTGTCCCCAGTTCTTGGGTGCGCCGAAACAAAATTAGCGGACTTCGCTGTCCGCTCTCGTACTTTCCATTGGGCCCGTGGCGGACATTGTTTTCAGTCTCTTCAATCAACCTTCTTCGAATATTCAAACGAAGCATGCCGAAATATTTCTACCTCATATTTTACATCCGAGCTGTTTAGCATAACCATAAAATTATTTTCAGGTGGTCATGTTTCAGATATTTATAAATGTTTACAGTTATTAGGCCAAGGAATCGCTAGCAATTTAAAAAAATTGCCTATTCCAATAATATGATGAAGTCAAATCAAGGTAAACATCTTATATACTTTACTGCAACTTTCCAAATTACTGAGAATGGTTAGACTCTCAGCGCTAATTTTCCTCAAATTTAATGCATGCGTAGTTACTTATCCCAGAGGAGAGGAACATTCTATAACATAAATACTCCTTTTGGCGTGTGGAAGAGGGGGACATTTCACCATCGGAAGGTCAAATTTACTATTCGGCCGCACAAGAAAGGACACACGTGAAACCACCTTTACTTCCGTATTGCCCTCCATATATTCAAATGAATGCACATGAAAATTTTATGTGAGAAAACGTATACATTCGCTGAGGGAACTAAGCAGGATTATTTTTCAATTTATTAACTTTTGAGGTTATTAGTGCGTAAGATTGGGATAAGATAATTAAATAGAGACATTCTGCTCAGGAGGTGATTAAAAGGCCGCATTGAACGCCCAAAAGGCCGCCGGTTTACCGCCTATTGCTTAACCCACCGCGTTGCCCACTCGACTATCTGAGAATTACACATCAAGTAAGATTAGGAGAATAATTGTTGAAGTCACAATAAAAATCAGAGTAGTTTGATCCAAGTGAAATTAATTCATGATTTAGAAAAAAAAGACTCGCGTTTCTAACAAGTCGGAGAGATATTTTATTGAAGAAAAGGCGAAACGTAGTAAATACATTCATTAAATTCACTCGTGAGTATAAAAAATAGAGCCGAAATAACGCTTAAAATAAAATTGAAACTGGATGAAGCAAATGCTGGCTAACAAAAATTTAATAAAATTTTATCATTGTCTGTCATTTAATCATGAAAGTTTTCGTATAACTATTTTTCTTTGACTAAATATCCTCCACCGTTACGGGAGCCTAGAAAAGAATATTTTGTTGATTTTATGGTTCATAATGTCTTGGTGGTGCCGCAAAAGTAAGCTAGATTTACTCTTGTTATTTGAAGCTGCTATTTCAATTTAAAAGTACAATGATATTTTTTAAATTTAAGGTTATGTAATTTAATTTGTATTGTAATCTCTCTTGTATTCCCTCGGCATGCATTTTTAGTGTTTTTTCAATATTTATTTTAAATTTCCTTTTTTTCATTTTATTTGATTTTTCTGCGTTTTTTTGAAGTACCAGCATGTTTCACTGTATATCACTGTTAATTTTTTTTTCTTCTGCATTTCCGTATCTTTTTTCACTCCCCTTTCCTGTGGGTGTTTTCGCGCAACGTGGATTTTTTTCTTAGTTAATCTTAAGTTGTAAATATTTTTTCTCACATTCGACTCTTTCTATATTTGTTATAATTAATCTCTGCGCTTACTACAAAGACACGAGGTTAGGGGAAGAGAATAGGTCAATAAAGGGTCTATCTATACTAATGGATCCTGCGTCAGCCAATGGTGCCTCTAATGAAACTCTCCCGAAGGCATATGTCTTACCAACATTCCTTTTATTACCCTTCTGCTCTGCTTCTAGAGTAAAAACTAAACCATCCAACATTGTTTTCATGAGAATAGAGTCTTCTAAAGTTTAGGACCAGATATGTTGCTAAAATTTCGAAAAGGAGTCCTCGATAATGAGCATAATTAAATAAAGGATACCTTAATTGGAGGACTTAAGAAAAGCTTTGGAGAAGATAACAGTGGTGGAAAAGTTAAGAAGAGATGAGTTCAACGGATTAGGGGAGACATTAATTTTTCGTCACATCACTCGCGATTGTAGAATTTTAAAATTTTTTGGCCATGCTCACAACGTTCTTGCTTAGAAGAATCATATATTTGAAGTAGGAGTGGGAAAGAAATGTTTTGNAAACTGTATATTTATATCTCAACAATTGAGTGTATATTCATAAAGAAATAACTTCTTCCTTTCCGTCAACAGAAGTTGTATTGTGCTGTTAATTTTCAACGCAATACGATATTAAGAGTAAATAAAAATGAGAGAATTACCTTCATTTTATTTGCGATAAGGAACATTTTACAATTGTTTTCTTACGAGCAAAATTTTTTCCTGTTAATCTCGTATTATTTCACTCTAGATTTCTTCACAAAAGAGCGCTAGAACGAGCAGTAAATCGAAAATCGGTATCGTTGTGAAAATTACGCGTTATTGTTGTACTCCTCATTGGTATTGAATCATTTTGCAGGTTACTTTTAGTATTGTTCAAGATGGATATCTCTCAAATATTTCCCCGAAAGTTTACTTTTGTAATTCTTAATATTTCATGAGTTCTCAGATTTGCTCAATGTCAAAAACGAGTCGTTTTGAAATAATATTACCAATGGGAAATGAATAAAGAAGCTTTCCTTCATTTTCTGTAAGAGATTAAATGAATCACCATTTATTTATCTAACTTAATATATCCTGTGGAATAAAGTGTTTCAAAAATTACAAAGAATTCCAAGTTGGATATATTTTTTCACGGAAACATTTACTAATTCTCATAAAACACTTCCTTTAAAGTTAATTGACCAATTATCTTACATTTTCCTCCATACATTCGAATTTCCTTCACCGCCAAGTAAACACTCTTTCCGCTTAATTTTTGCAGAAATTGAGTAATGATATAACTCACAAGATTAATTTCATTACGAGATAAAGGAGACTATCACATGATACAATAGATATGCAAGGTCGATATCTCACCGAAAATTGAGTGCATGGAAATTAACGTGCATAATTTGGGCTTCACTAGGAGGTTTTCCATAACAGAATTAAGATAATTAGTGAAAGCATATATTTAATTTTTTTTATTTAACAAACTATTTAATGAAACTTTTCACACAAATGCATTTTTATATCTTATTAAATTTCTAAAATAATAATACATTTCCAATGTATAAATGTACAAAGTGGCGTTTGCTGTGAATTTCTTCCGGTACAGATATGGCTGAGTGAAAGCAAGTCGTCTCTTAATTATCAACTAATTTCGATTTCAACTTAAGATTGTTTTCTATTTTAATGTTTTATTTCCAAGGATTATATTTGCTTGCATTAATAATTCAATTTCGGTCGCAGATGTACTAAATGAATCAGCTGAAATTTATTTCGCTAGAATCATAGTCTTCATTTAAATTTATAGGTGCACTGAACGGTATGAAGAACTGCAAGCACTTGTTGGGATGTCGAAGATCCTATGCGAATAAAATTTCATCATAAGATTAACTATAAAAATAATATGCTTTTGTCTTTACAACAATTTTAGATAGGACAATATGTGAATAAAGCATCATGTTTAATACTAAATATACATACCACTCCGTCTTCCCGAAAAGAGCTCAGAATTTCTAGCATGCTTTAGAACCTTTTCTTGTTTGATTTATTTGTTTTAACTCCCGGCTGTTATTCCTTACAAATCTGCACTTTCTAACTCCGCAAGATTTGCATTTACCTTTCAAAATTTTAACTCCATGTCTTGTTTGTGAAGCCTTGACATTTGAGGATTCTGTGTGTATTCTGCATTTCAGACAATAGATTGAGACAACCATTTTATATGAAAACTATGATTCAAATGAGATATTTGCATGTAATCTAAGGTTAACAGTGATGAAATATTTTTGCAATGTTATTAATTTTGTTTGCATAGCCATAGCGACGCATGATTTGATTTTGGATTGTTTAAATTTACTTTTCAAGCAATTTCGCGCTTCTTACGCGAAACTTCATTGAAAGATTATTTTTTAGTGAATTCGTTTAAATATATTCTTTACCATAAGAAAAAAGCGAAGTATAATATAAGTTAAATAATATTCGTTTCTGATGTTTACTAAATTTGAATTTGTTGTAGATACGATTGATATCCTGAAAATATTGTGTATATATGATAGTATATTGTAATCATGCGAATCGTTTCAGACGCCTAATGAAATACGATCAAAAGAAATTCTTTTACAATAACACTTAAATCTAATAAATCGACTATTTTGGCATTGCAGGGGACATAAAGCTGTTTTGAATTCAGCCGCTCTCCATTCTGGTATCGATCATGTGTATGGGACATTTTTGTTTAAAATATCAAAACACACAATTTGAGCACACTTTCAAAACAGGGATTAATAGACATATTCATGCGCAGTTTGAAATCTTTAGAAGGTAATCTTGGGTAAGTAAGGACTACTTAGAGAATCCAAAATTCTCTGATTTTGAGCTACCGGGTAGTCGTGTATTCATTTCTGAAATACCCGGGTAACCGGCTACAAAAAAATCTTTAAATTTAACAAGTATGATTTTAAATATAAATTATTTTGAATATTGAAATAATATTTTCTTAAATACAAGGCCATTTAGCGTATTTGCAAATACATACGCTAAATCTTTATTAACCATGGGTAATAAAGATGAAAGAAAATGAAAATACTATAACGTCAATTAGCACAAATGGAATATATGATTTGAAAAATTTTAAGCAATATATGGTAAATCTATCTATTTTTATAAAATGTATAGTTAACGTATCGCTTTCAGATTTGATCGCTGTATTTTTATCAGTCCATTACTGTTGAGGCCAGTTGTTTTTGAGACGGTAATAATCGTAATTTGATTATTTATAATTTGCAAAACGCTGTTCATCCTATTCGGTTCCTGTCAGCATTCCAATTTTTTAATGAATAGCATACAAAACGAGTCTCGGAGATAAAAATGAAAGAGCGGATTAGGCCTAATGTGGCATTTGTAGTCTGCTCAAGATCATCTCTCTCCAACCAGTGAGTAAAATAATTTTCCGCTATAGAGTATGCGACTGAGTTTTCGGCATTCGATACTCGGTCAAAGACCCCCTAGTATTAGGAAAATTACGTTGAGAGTACTCAAAATTGATCCGTAGTTGGAAAAATACCAGCGCCTATGAGCAATAATAGTAATTTTGAATGAGAATGAAGTAACAACTTTTAGAGAAGCCATATACACTTACGTCATTCCATCGAGTTAAAGGACATGATTCAGCGACACATGAACAATATGTTGAAAGGACGAGTTTATCCAAATTAAAGGAAGAAACAGATTGGTCCGGTAACTTTTAGAATTGCAACGTTGTACGGGATATAAATTAGTAAACTACAGAATTAAAAAGAGCAATTTTAGACGCATTTTCATTATTTAGCAAGTATTATAATCACAAGATGACTAGAATAACAAACAAAATAAAAATCAAAACTTTTCAAAACGTATACCGCAAATATGTTATTTATAATGTCCAATAATTTATTATTATATTAAGAGGAGGTAGTGAGCACAAGAAATGTCAATAAACAATTCAAAGAAGTAATTGCAGAAATCGAAGGTTATTGCAAGACATTTGTCTCTTCGAAAGCAGTATGAGATCAGCAAAGTATCTGTAAACCACGACTATGCTAAGCATTGGTGTCAAATAACAACAGAGTTGATGGCATGGAGGTCTTAAGGGGGGAATCTGGTTCATCCCGTCAAAAAACCATTGCAGAACCACAGCAGAAATTGCACTTATTATAATAGTTAAGTACGTACCATAATGATTATTAATTATTGTTATGTAAAATTTTATCAATTGTGAACAATTTAGAAGGCTTCCATGACTTATTTTTCCATTTAAAGGGTGAAAATCTAATAACAAAAATTGACTTTTTAACAAAGAAATTTGTATTTTGTTAGCATTGTCCTGTATAGCTAGCTGTATGAAGGCCAAATGGAGTATATGTGTATATATCCTATTTTATGACTTTGTGATGCAATTATAAATAGGATACCAAATAGAAATTTTACTTCACTCTGTATTATTTCCAACCAAAAGAAAATTTACAAAGTTGATCAGCAGAGAATTTCATATCACTACATACATACGTCCTTCACTTTCCTAAATATGTAAACTTATATGTGGCAGACCTTGGTTCCTCTAATGAATAAAATATGCTTACCTTTGTATGATATATTTTAATACCAATTAAAATGGCAATTTTGGGGAAACATTAATAAGAAAAGCCTTCTACCCAGCAACCTGAGTTATTGAGAGACAAAATAAATGGTTCTACATAGTTTCTTTTGGTAAGTGTAAGTTACTCTCAGTTGGATGACCAATATTTCCCTAGGATTTGATTTTTAGATACAGAAACAACACAATATATTCACACAACAGTTTTATTGTAAAACAATATAAACATTAAAATATTAAGCATTTTTGGCAGTTTAATATGACTGATGAGTATAGCTGATAATGATATGTGATGTACATGTCATCAGCACAGCACAAGTTTTAGAACATCTCTTTCTTCAAATGTCTAACATTATCATTCAAAATTCCACATGAAAAATGTGCAAAAAATCATTCGAGTGTTTGTTTTTTGGTAAAACTTTCGGAGCATAATATGACAGCATCACAGTAAAAGGACGGAAATGTGATTGAAATTTCATGAAGAGAGATACACTTCATGTAAATTGGCAGCTGAAATCTTTACATTTACAATATCCCACATTATGAGAGTTTTATTTAGCAGCAAATTAATATTAATCCAAACACAGCCACATTTGCAAGAATGTTTCAAGCAAACCTCAGAAGAAATATGCCTCAATAAGATAACTGATTGGCTTGAAGAAGCTCACACAATATTTGCCGAGTTTGTAGCAAGTTTGTATAAAATATAATTTTACAATATCTTATTGGTCTTGAGTAAGTATTTGACAACAAAATGAAAATTAGAATTAAATAAAATACTACAAGCAGGGATACTTGCCCCAGACACTTAAAAAATCATTTCTTTTCTTCTGCTTACATAATTTACAAAAGGCATGGTAAATTTAGTCATAAAATACTGTATTTTCTGGTAAATAACACGCACCTACTAGATAACACACATTTTAAACATCTCTTCTCTGTGATAATTTATAGATAACATACATATCAAAAATGTCTTCTGTGATAAATGCATTGATAACGCGAATTTCAAAATTGTTATTATGTTGATGAGAATGTGTTTTCACTACTGTAATATTTATGATAATTACTCTTGTGTTTCGAATGGAATTATTTGATTGCGTTAACTTTTACAATATGTTGGTTGAAATAAAATTGCCCTAGTATGTGAGTATAAACTCTGTGACTTTTGCAACGTATGACATGTAATGTTTAGTCATTTGTTTCTGCGTTCAATATTCAAGATATTCAATGAAACGAGATTTTCCATTATATATCACGCACTATTATTTTTATCATATTTCTGTAGTTTTTGTATAGATAACATGTGGGTTATCTACCAGAAAATACGGTAATAAGATGCAAACTGGATAATACATAGAATGTAATTAGGCAGCAGCTAATGGAACGAGATGAATAATTGCTTTCCATGAACATATTTAAAGTATACTGAATATCGTCTCAAAAATAATACATCTAGATGTGCTTTTAACTTCAACGCATTCTGTATATACAGTGATACCTGGTTAAGATCCTTTACAGGGGAACAAGTGAAAACTGTTGTATATGTGGAATATCGTTATACCTGGATATGATGCTCAAGATCCCACCAAACACTGCACTGCCACTCTGGTGTATTCAAAATGTTCACAAATTGAGATTTCAATGAAAGGATACACCTCCAAGCAACTTCTTAATCTAATGCTCTGCCCTGAGACAAAACTGATAGAGAAGATTTCTCTATTACACAATCAGAGCTAGTGTCCGCTCCAACAGAGAGACGGAAGTTGTACTACATACCTCATGATAATTTCATTTTCTTCTCACAGTATTAGCCATCCCAAACAAGACAGTCAAAACAAGCTCCATTATAGACAAGGGGAAACAGGAGATGAGAATGGCAATACAGATAATGCAAATAGATTTTTTGCTATCAAACGAGGCAGAGGATTGGCTACAGTATGACACAAGGCTTCTTGGAATGGGAATAATCCACCTCAAAAGCTGTAATCAGAGCATTTTAAACAGTATTTTTACCATATGTTTCATTTGAATGAGAACAGGAGGGAGAGAAAACCACATATTAAGCTGGATAGCATCTCAAAAAGGAGTGCTATGAACAGGTATCACTGCAAATATACAGGTAAAGAAAAAATATCATATTTTTCTTTCTAGATGAAAATTTTGGTTGATTCATGCAGTAGAATGGGAGTGATATTCATCAGCAATCGATATCCACACAGTGGTAGTATGAGCAACAATACCTCAAATATAGGTAAATCCAATCTAACTCCCTGGAGCAATGCACAGGCAATTACATAATAACTTATGGTCTGAATTTTTTGCTCAAAAAATAATTTTTATGATAAAATTATATTATTTGATTAAGGACTGTCATGCATGTGTTGGTTTCTCTCCCGGTTATCTTGAAGCCTCAACTGTCCAAGGTTTTCAACAGGAGTTTGTGAAAAAAATCCATGGACATCATTCTGAAAATTAAATAAACACATTAATTTTTGCAAAGTTATGAAGAATTGATTTTATTTCTTGAAAACATGAAAAATTTCCATCAAACAAATTTACTCTATTNTCATGCTCTTTATATACCAAACAATAGTGACAAAATGTTGTGAGAGAAATGAAAAAGCTAGAATAAAGAAAGAAGTAAGATAGGAATACCTCTTAACACCACTGATAATCAATGTATGTATTAAAATGAAAAAAATAAAGTAAAGCAAAAATGGTGATGAATAAATACAAATAGAAATGGTAAGCATACTACTGTCTGAAAATATTATAGCTATACTTGCTGAAAAGAAGGAATATTAGAAGAAAATCCAGTCCTTTTTGGCAAATATCAATTGAAAGTATCAAGTAAAGTTGTAAAAAGGTAAGACCAAATGATGGTTTCTAGGAGCAAGGAAGATAATTATCAGGTAAAATCATGAATGGATACTTTTGTACTAGCTAAATAATTGTAGGTAAGACCACAAGAACAACATGTGGAATTAGAGAAAAATTAAGCAGAAGTGTAAATGACAATTCCAACAAAGATAGCTATAAACTGCAAATAGGAAAATAATTACTAAGAAACAGTTCAAATATACCTATAAATGAATTTTCTTCTCATATGACTGTGAAGTGATGCATATAGCAGTGAAAGAGAAGAGATTTCAAGCAATGGAGATTTAAAACCATAGATAAAATGAAATGGATAGATAAAGTCTCATTTTATCTATGGTTCTCAAATGAATAAGTCATGAAATAGCAAATGGAGAGTGAGTCTGTAGAAAACATAGGCAAAAAAAGAATAGAATTAATCAACACAAATTGAGGCACAATATTATGTTGATAATAATGTTTTAAGGAATAGCAGAGGCAGAGAAATTACTCTGCAGAACCAAGGTTCAATTTTAAGAGGTCAAAGTTAAGAACTATAATAGAATAAAGAAATTGGCAGGAAACAGGATGACTTGGACGAGTGCGGAAAATCAACTTCATAAATAAAACAAAAGGACAAACAAAAATGAAAAAGTCTAGTAAGACCAGGACTTAGGCCTAGATCTTCCACTTAACAGACAGCTGCTTTAATTAATTGAGCTATCTTGCACATTCTTCACTATTCAGGATACTTGCTGACCAAGCAAAAGGTGGTTCAAACATAGCAACACCATCCCCCACCACTGTCATGATAGAAGCAACTGACCAACAGTGAGATGGTAAGATACCCACCTCAGGTTTAAATAAGAAAATAAAGAATGGACACACACGCAAACTTTTACCTTTACATATGCAAAGTCTAGTTTATTCTCTTTCCTCAATTGCCTCAGTGCAAACTGGCAGTGGTGGCCACTAAGTAGAAGGCATCTCTCATTTAACTGATGAATTTGTTTTTATTTGAATGTATACTGTTTAGCAAGACAGCTCCATTAGTTAAAACAATATGAATTAATTAATTTATTAAAATTAGTTTATATTCATTAATTTACTAATTAATCTTAACTAATTTAAAGGGTATATAGGTAAGCACTGTTTTTTGAATTTCCTTAACTCATATTGAGAAAAATTTGAATAAAGTCCATCTTTTAATTTTAATCGGTGTAAATGAATTGATTTATTAATCTACCTTAACTTATTTAAAGAGTAAATAGATAATCATTATTTGTTACTTTCTATAACTTTTAATGGGTACCGAAAGAGTTTCTGCTTCCGACAGTTTCAAATTAAACTCAAAAGAAACTTTTATAAGAGAAAGTGGAATACATTACCGAACTTAACACAACTGCTCTACTAACAGAGAAGAGCTCTACAGGAACATGAGCTGTGTGGTCAGGAGGAGGTAGCTGAGGCTGCGGCTGGGAAAGTGAAAGCTGCATTGACGGAGCATAGGGATGGTGAGAAAAATGGTCCAAGCAGTTATCTGAAGGGCCACCTCTTGAATTCTCAAATTCTTCCATAACCCCTACCTGGGTTGTCCTCACATGGTAAGGAAAATTTTTGTTTGCACGAGATGGGCTTGTGAGGAACTGAAAGAGAGATTAGCAACTTAAGAAAATACATCAGATTACCTATATTTAACCCTTTCCCTCCTAAAGTTTAAAGGGACAGATTCCGTCTCCCTCATAACTTGTCCAAAACCAACCGGGCATCAATGTAGTAGGGAACTGGGCATTTAAATTTCACCTTTTAGTGGGCATTAAAGTACGGGCAGTTCTGGGCGGTTTATGAGGGAAAGGGTTAATAAGTCGTCAATCTTAAGTTCAGCTGGAAAGTAAGAATATTTTCCATTATCCAACCAGTGAGTAAAAGTTGGACTATAAGCAAAATCCTACAATAAATTTTATACATTATATAAAGGTATTTATCTTCTAAAAACATAAAAGGAACCTTTTCATTCTTTAATATGGATGTGGAAAGATAAATGTATCTCAACAATGATTTGCATCAATCAACTGAATTAGATTAAGACTGAAAGTGTAAAACTATAAGATGGCTCATGTCCTACATGGGAAAAAATCTTCTCCTATAACAGATTTCAATGCTCTATTAATGATTCAATTGCTTTAGAATAATTTTCAGCTTTTGCTAATAATAAAAAAACAATTAAGATAGATATGAAGCGAATGTTTTGAGCCCTCAATAATTTGATCAAGCCTTATTCACGATGACTTCCTAAGAGCAGAAAATGTACTATTTTGTTACCATGATAAATATTGTGGAAATATTGGTAAGCAACAGATCCAGAGTATCCCAATAGTTGAACAGCAAATGTAATTTACTGCAATGACACATTTGAGCATCAAAGTGATTCTTTAGTTTAAATTTAACCATTATTAAGACATGTAAAACTGAAGATTAAAAAGACTATTTCACTGACTAGTAGTTGGTAAAGGAGACAGACTGTTAATATAATGCATTATTTTAGTGGTATCACTCTGATCATAATCCATGTACGGATAATTTCTCTTCCTCTAGGGCTTAATTGACTGCCTTTATATAATTACAAAAAGAAGAAACACAAGGATATGAGACATTGAGGATACATAAGAAAATCATTAATATGGAGCTTGCTACACAAAATAGCTTAGAATATTTGAAAATGTTTTTGTTGGTGATTCAGAAGAGATTTAAAGATTAACTTGAATAAAAGGAGTGATATGGAATATCTAGGAGTAGTAGTATTGTTAAAAGTGCTTCCACAGCTTAGGTCATTTCACACATAGGCTCCCACTGGGAGTCAAACCCGGGACTGCTTTCACCGAAGTCGAACGCATTGCCCACTTAGCTATCCGAGAGCCCTGGAATATCTTCTTCATGGAGATGGGAAAATATAGTTCAAATTATAATTCTTACTATGAATTTGACAGTCAAACAAAAAATATTCAGGGTTCAAATCCACAAATGAAAACCAATTTCTGAATGTTTCACATTTTGAATTTTCCAAATACTCACAGAAAACAAGTACTAACCAAAAATACTAATAATTGCAGAAACCCAGCAAAAGAATAATGCTTGATAGTCTTTATGCATCAATTATGTTTCTTCTGTCTTAAGTCTTAGAGTAATTAATTCTCTAAGATGTGAAGAACAAGAAGTAGCAATATTCTGGGTTTTCAAATTCTAAGCACTGATTTTATCAGGAATGACCATAGAATAGAGAAGCAAAGACTAACTACGAGACAGTATAAAGAGTTGATTCTTTCTTAGCAGATAGTATGCAGAAATTCTTCTTGGGATATCAGTCAGCCATCTGTGTGATTTCCACCGATATTTCGAATTCTTCAAAGTCTGAAGCAGAGTTTGCAACTGAAATGACAGTAGAAATCATCAAGATAACCTGGCTGAGATCCCAAGAATAATTTCTGTGATGTAAACATCCTTTAATCCAAGTAATTATATTCTACAGTATTGATTTACTCCTATGAAACCATGATTTGTGGAGTTATATCAAAGAGATAATTAATTGTGATTGCCAAACGAAAATATTTTAGGAATTGGCAGGTCTATAGAGGCTGTTACACTCAAGGAAAAAGTAATGATAATTGAACAGAAAAAAGAATGAAGGAATAAAGAACAGATGATGGTGTATAAAATAAAAAGAAGATGATGGCTGACACAATATTATTCTGAAGACAGCCAACAACATATGTCTAATTCTGATGGATAAGAAAGATGGTAGAAAGGATTTTCTTTAGATATCCATCTGCCACACATCCACACACAATTTTCTGGAGGGATGGAAAATAAATTATCTTAGTTTCATTAGACAATATTCCTCACTGTTCTTCTAGTTCTAGCCATTATTAATGCATATGCTCCAATATTTCAAAACCTTTAATAATCTCTTGCTATAAGTCTTTGTATATGAGAATGTCTACATGGATGCTTCAAACTTCTGTTTGTGAAATGATCTCCAAAGGGTATCTTCTGCATAGCAAGAGTCACCCAATCAAACAGCTAGAGAGTGGATGACTCCTTACATCTGGGCAAGTCTCTTTGAGTGAGATTCTTTATTAATAAAAATGGGTCTCAATTGAATTGGACAATGATAGCTCTCCTCGTATCTCTAAAGGAGCCACTTCAGGACCCAAAACCCAACCAAAAGATTTTTGCTAGCGGAAAGAGTTTTGGAGATTTTTTTTGTCATAGAAGATCTCACATAACATGTAAACATGAGTAAGCCAGCAAGACACACATCATCATGACCTGGGGCTCCTGGATAGCCAAGTGGGCAACTCATTCAACTTTGGTGAAAGTGGTCCTAGGTTTGATTCCACGTGGGAGCCTACGTGCCAAATTACCTTAGCTGTTGAAACATTTTTAACAATACTACTATCATCATGACTGTTCATGGAAGATGGAACTTCATAGTCTCAATTTTCATCTAATAAATGTAAGTATGTATAATATAATGTAATGTACGTATGTATTACAGAGTGTCATGGATGAGTTTATGGCCATAAGTCCATCTTTTAATTTTAATCGGTGTAAATGAATTGATTTATTAATCTACCTTAACTTATTTAAAGAGTAAATAGATAATCATTATTTGTTACTTTCTATAACTTTTAATGGGTACCGAAAGAGTTTCTGCTTCGGACAGTTTCAAATTAAACTCAAAAGAAACTTTTATAAGAGAAAGTGGAATACATTACCGAACTTAACACAACTGCTCTACTAACAGAGAAGAGCTCTACAGGAACATGAGCTGTGTGGTCAGGAGGAGGTAGCTGAGGCTGCGGCTGGGAAAGTGAAAGCTGCATTGACGGAGCATAGGGATGGTGAGAAAAATGGTCCAAGCAGTTATCTGAAGGGCCACCTCTTGAATTCTCAAATTCTTCCATAACCCCTACCTGGGTTGTCCTCACATGGTAAGGAAAATTTTTGTTTGCACGAGATGGGCTTGTGAGGAACTGAAAGAGAGATTAGCAACTTAAGAAAATACATCAGATTACCTATATTTAACCCTTTCCCTCCTAAAGTTTAAAGGGACAGATTCCGTCTCCCTCATAACTTGTCCAAAACCAACCGGGCATCAATGTAGTAGGGAACTGGGCATTTAAATTTCACCTTTTAGTGGGCATTAAAGTACGGGCAGTTCTGGGCGGTTTATGAGGGAAAGGGTTAATAAGTCGTCAATCTTAAGTTCAGCTGGAAAGTAAGAATATTTTCCATTATCCAACCAGTGAGTAAAAGTTGGACTATAAGCAAAATCCTACAATAAATTTTATACATTATATAAAGGTATTTATCTTCTAAAAACATAAAAGGAACCTTTTCATTCTTTAATATGGATGTGGAAAGATAAATGTATCTCAACAATGATTTGCATCAATCAACTGAATTAGATTAAGACTGAAAGTGTAAAACTATAAGATGGCTCATGTCCTACATGGGAAAAAATCTTCTCCTATAACAGATTTCAATGCTCTATTAATGATTCAATTGCTTTAGAATAATTTTCAGCTTTTGCTAATAATAAAAAAACAATTAAGATAGATATGAAGCGAATGTTTTGAGCCCTCAATAATTTGATCAAGCCTTATTCACGATGACTTCCTAAGAGCAGAAAATGTACTATTTTGTTACCATGATAAATATTGTGGAAATATTGGTAAGCAACAGATCCAGAGTATCCCAATAGTTGAACAGCAAATGTAATTTACTGCAATGACACATTTGAGCATCAAAGTGATTCTTTAGTTTAAATTTAACCATTATTAAGACATGTAAAACTGAAGATTAAAAAGACTATTTCACTGACTAGTAGTTGGTAAAGGAGACAGACTGTTAATATAATGCATTATTTTAGTGGTATCACTCTGATCATAATCCATGTACGGATAATTTCTCTTCCTCTAGGGCTTAATTGACTGCCTTTATATAATTACAAAAAGAAGAAACACAAGGATATGAGACATTGAGGATACATAAGAAAATCATTAATATGGAGCTTGCTACACAAAATAGCTTAGAATATTTGAAAATGTTTTTGTTGGTGATTCAGAAGAGATTTAAAGATTAACTTGAATAAAAGGAGTGATATGGAATATCTAGGAGTAGTAGTATTGTTAAAAGTGCTTCCACAGCTTAGGTCATTTCACACATAGGCTCCCACTGGGAGTCAAACCCGGGACTGCTTTCACCGAAGTCGAACGCATTGCCCACTTAGCTATCCGGGAGCCCTGGAATATCTTCTTCATGGAGATGGGAAAATATAGTTCAAATTATAATTCTTACTATGAATTTGACAGTCAAACAAAAAATATTCAGGGTTCAAATCCACAAATGAAAACCAATTTCTGAATGTTTCACATTTTGAATTTTCCAAATACTCACAGAAAACAAGTACTAACCAAAAATACTAATAATTGCAGAAACCCAGCAAAAGAATAATGCTTGATAGTCTTTATGCATCAATTATGTTTCTTCTGTCTTAAGTCTTAGAGTAATTAATTCTCTAAGATGTGAAGAACAAGAAGTAGCAATATTCTGGGTTTTCAAATTCTAAGCACTGATTTTATCAGGAATGACCATAGAATAGAGAAGCAAAGACTAACTACGAGACAGTATAAACATTAAAAAGACTTGGTTCTTTCTTAGCAGATAGTATGCAGAAATTCTTCTTAGGATATCAGTCAGCCATCTGTGTGATTTCCACCGATATTTCGAATTCTTCAAAGTCTGAAGCAGAGTTTGCAACTGAAATGACAGTAGAAATCATCAAGATAACCTGGCTGAGATCCCAAGAATAATTTCTGTGATGTAAACATCCTTTAATCCAAGTAATTATATTCTACAGTATTGATTTACTCCTATGAAACCATGATTTGTGGAGTTATATCAAAGAGATAATTAATTGTGATTGCCAAACGAAAATATTTTAGGAATTGGCAGGTCTATAGAGGCTGTTACACTCAAGGAAAAAGTAATGATAATTGAACAGAAAAAAGAATGAAGGAATAAAGAACAGATGATGGTGTATAAAATAAAAAGAAGATGATGGCTGACACAATATTATTCTGAAGACAGCCAACAACATATGTCTAATTCTGATGGATAAGAAAGATGGTAGAAAGGATTTTCTTTAGCTATCCATCTGCCACACATCCACACACAATTTTCTGGAGGGATGGAAAATAAATTATCTTAGTTTCATTAGACAATATTCCTCACTGTTCTTCTAGTTCTAGCCATTATTAATGCATATGCTCCAATATTTCAAAACCTTTAATAATCTCTTGCTATAAGTCTTTGTATATGAGAATGTCTACATGGATGCTTCAAACTTCTGTTTGTGAAATGATCTCCAAAGGGTATCTTCTGCATAGCAAGAGTCACCCAATCAAACAGCTAGAGAGTGGATGACTCCTTACATCTGGGCAAGTCTCTTTGAGTGAGATTCTTTATTAATAAAAATGGGTCTCAATTGAATTGGACAATGATAGCTCTCCTCGTATCTCTAAAGGAGCCACTTCAGGACCCAAAACCCAACCAAAAGATTTTTGCTAGCGGAAAGAGTTTTGGAGATTTTTTTTGTCATAGAAGATCTCACATAACATGTAAACATGAGTAAGCCAGCAAGACACACATCATCATGACCTGGGGCTCCTGGATAGCCAAGTGGGCAACTCATTCAACTTTGGTGAAAGTGGTCCTAGGTTTGATTCCACGTGGGAGCCTACGTGCCAAATTACCTTAGCTGTTGAAACATTTTTAACAATACTACTATCATCATGACTGTTCATGGAAGATGGAACTTCATAGTNTGTCGGAGGGCGAGGGATGATTCAGAGACAGCTCGAGGATGAGGCATATTATCAACGATGATGCATCCTGAGCTGACTCTGGCAACCCTCACCCTCCTATGTTTCGGTGGTGCCCTTTGGGCCTTCCGAAAAGAATTAAAAGGAAGGCACAATTTGGACTCCGGGCCTTCAGCCCAACGATGCCTTAGAGTGAGCACCTTATCTCCGCGACCGCTCGGTCCTCAATCGGTTGGCCATGTTATCCGGTCCCTCGCTTATTTCATTTATATTCTGGTAACTGTAATAGCTCAATAAACGTTCGATCAACTTAGAGTAACGATTGTCAATGCCACTACGACACTACTTCTTTCAACATATATTCAGAACTATGAACTTACATGTAATTTAAAGTGATATATTTAGGTATCAGTGGTCCTAAGTCCCCATTCTTAGCAAATGACTCCTCATTTCCATATCATAAATGGTTTTACATAATACTTGAGATGTTCCATCCATTTTCAAAAGGAAATAAAGAAGGAAAACATATATTGGGAAATGAAATGTGGAATTAGGAGAGTGATATTCTCAAGAGGGAAAGATATGGAAATAAGAATCAGAAGAGCATGGCATACAAATAAAAATCTGGTAAGGATTTTAAGCAATCCTGGTGAACCTTTTCTAGAAATAAAAATCTTATCTCAAAATGACTGCTACACAGCAAATTCATCTCCAACTTTTGTATGTTTGAGTGTTGACAGAGCTCTCACACTTTCACAAACAACTGAATCCTCTAAAACTGATGGTATTTCTGCATGTATATGGACCTGTTAAGGACATCAATGCAAATATTTTGAATATCTCACTTAATATTTACTTACAAAAAATATCATGTGTCCCACAAAAGCTATGAAGTGCTCCACTGCACAAACCACTTTTTCTCGAACCCACTTATCTATGCTATTGTTAGCCACTATGATGAATATTGGTCCCGCAACAAACCTGAAATCGTAAAACATTTTTTTAAATGAATTAAATGAAACAAGTATTGAATGATGACAGTATGGGAAGAGTATTTTAGTAAACATACCAACAAGTGCCTAGGAGATTGAAAGGATAATAGAAAGGAGATTTTTCAGGGTAGTGCCTCAGAGTGAAGACTATTGAATAGACAAACATCACCCATGCTACCAAACGCAGAACAATGATTCCATAGCCAGGGGGAGATTCGTAGAGGTACAAAACTTCCCCAGGATCAAAGAACTGTAATATTAATCAGAAATATTTTATAC
>KZ308188.1:2236489-2248030 GCA_000376725.2 Ladona fulva | reverse complement strand
GTAGCTATTTAGGGATGTTGGTGTTTTAACACCCCCTGCCATACGCCTTACGGCGGTTCGCGGGGTATTTATGTAAATGTAAATGTAAATGTACTACAATTTTTACTATGACAATCAAATTCTCGGCTGGAAATACAGTATGATTAGTTCAAATGTAGTATTTTTTCAATTGACGGTATGGTTCCGGTGGTGCAGTGGTAGCGTACCAGATTTCTAACTTGAAGGTCCAGGGTTCTAATCCAAATATCTCCAAATTTATCTAAATATCTCCAAACAAATCCAACTTTCCAAGTAATTTTTTTTTTCTCTTCTCCTCTTGGATAGCATTCGTGATCGTTCTAAGGTAATCCTTTCTTCTCTCTCAACCTAAGCAGACGTCACTACTTTGAGGACCTCCACCTCCGACCTGGTACCATCGGCAGTCATTTCCGCTGCGTAGAGTTTATAATACATTCTAAATAGTAGGTAAAATGAAATACCTACATATAGCAATCCTTGATACAATCTGCAAAACAAAGCCTCGGATGGTCTTTTCCTCAAATTGACTGCGAATAGTGGTGCACTTTATCCATTTTAAATAGCCATTTTTTAAAAAACTCGATATGGGCGGAATTATAAAGGGAACACGTGTTTGCCAATAACTGATTAGAATTATGAAAATCCTTCAGCCACGAGATTCAATTCTCGTTTAGGAGGTAACCGTATTTAATATAAGAAACAAAACCTGCAAATATACTACTCCTTCTAGATTTACATGACATATGGTGAAGTTCTACCAACAGGAACAATAATATTATTTAACCTCCGAGTAACACTACTACACCAGAACCAAGGAACTTTATATTTCTCCAGGTTGGGAAATCTGATGAAGCAATGTATTATTGGCGGAGACACGGGACAGTTTTGAAGGAAGATGCCGAAGCAGACCTATAGTATAATGGAAAGCAGAGCTGCAACATCCGACAGGGAAGAAAACTCACCCTAAGACTGACTACGACGCAATTTAAGATGCAGATATCCATCAAATAACAAATAGCTGTGATACCATCAGTTATTGTGATATTTGATATACCTGATGAGGATAAAATTCGAATCCCTGACATTTTAATTTTAAGTCATTACTTTGTGAATCACGTATCGTATTGTAAACACGATGATTTTCATGTAAATCATTTGTGTCTCATTTGTTCCTATTGCAGAAATTCCATTAACAAACTTCCTGTGTGAATGTATAGCTTGTGTTTTGAACCGATTCAGAGAGCACTCAAAGGTTTGACATCTAGCAATGACATTTGTAACGATGAATGCAGGGATTGTGAGCAGGAATCGACTCGCTCAACAACCTTATAGGTTATCTTCGTTATCTTTGCAAGGAATGATTCCACAGGATCAGTGCTACCCAAAAAGTAAAGGATACTATCAACTTTATTTGTAACATGAGTAGAGTGTAGCAAGAGTCCACACACAATTGCCCATCAGAAGCATTATATTTTATAATAAAAGAGGTCGAAATGAGACAAATTAATTTCAGCTAAGGAAAAGAACTGGACGTGTATGATTTGGAATGTAATTACAACAATTTTTGCTATAAAACACAAATTCTCGGCTGGAAATACCGTATGATAAGTTCAAATGTAGTATTTTTTCGATTGACGGTATGGTTCCGGTGGTGCAGTGGTAGCGTATCAGATTTCTAACTTGAAGGTCCAGGGTTCTAATCCGAATATCTCCAAATTTATCCGAATATCTCCAAACAAATCCAACTTTCCAAATTAAAATTTTTTTTTCTTCTGCTCTTGGATAGCATGCGTAATCGTTCTTGGGTAATCATTTCTTTTCTTTCAACCCTAGCTGACGTTACTACTTTGAAGACCTCCACCTCCGACCTGGTACCATCGGCAGTAATTTCCGCTGCGTAGAGTTTATAAAACATTCTAAATAGAAGGTAAAATTAAATACCTACATATAGCAATCCTTGATACAATCTGCAAAACAAAGCCTCGGATGGTCTTTTCCTCAAATTGACTGCGAATAGTGGTGCACTTTATCCATTTTAAATAGCCATTTTTTAAAAAACTCGATATGGGCGGAATTATAAAGGGAACACGTGTTTGCCAATAACTGATTAGAATTATGAAAATCCTTCAGCCACGAGATTCAATTCTCGTTTAGGAGGTAACCGTATTTAATATAAGAAACAAAACCTGCAAATATACTACTCCTTCTAGATTTACATGACATATGGTGAAGTTCTACCAACAGGAACAATAATATTATTTAACCTCCGAGTAACACTACTACACCAGAACCAAGGAACTTTATATTTCTCCAGGTTGGGAAATCTGATGAAGCAATGTATTATTGGCGGAGACACGGGACAGTTTTGAAGGAAGATGCCGAAGCAGACCTATAGTATAATGGAAAGCAGAGCTGCAACATCCGACAGGGAAGAAAACTCACCCTATGACTGACTACGACGCAATTTAAGATGCAGATATCCATCAAATAACAAATAGCTGTGATACCATCAGTTATTGTGATATTTGATATACCTGATGAGGATAAAATTCGAATCCCTGACATTTTAATTTAAGGTCAATACTTTGTGAATCACGTAACGTATTATAAACACGATGATTGTCATGTAAATCATGTGTGTCTCATTTGTTCCTATTGCATTAATTCCATTAACAAACTTCCTGTGTGAATGTATAGCTTGTGATTTGAACCGATTCAGAGAGCACTCAAAGGTTTGACATCTAGCAATGACATTTGTAACGATGAATGCAGGGATTGTGAGGAGGAATCGAATCGCTCAATAACCTTATAGGTTATCTTCGTTTTCTTTACAAGGAATGGTTCCACAGGATCAGTGCTACCCAAAAAGTAAAGGATACTATCAACTTTATTTGTAACATGAGTAGAGTGTAGCAAGAGTCCACACACAATTTCCCATCAGAAGCATTATATTTGATAATAAAAGATGTCGAAATGAGACAAATTAATTTCAGCTAAGGAAAAGATCTGGACGTGTATGATTTGGAATGTAATTTCAACAATTTTTACTATAAAACACAAATTCTCGGCTGGAAATACAGTATGATAAGTTCAAATGTAATATTTTTTCCATTGACGGTATGGTTCCGGTGGTGCAGTGGTAGCGTATCAGATTTCTAACTTGAAGGTCCAGGGTTCTAATCCGAATATCTCCAAATTTATCCGAATATCTCCAAACAAATCCAACTTTCCAACTTAAAATTTTTAATCAGCAAGTGGCTGAGTGGAAAAGATCACTGCTAAAGTCTGAATAGCTGATATGACACAGGTTCGAATCCTTAAGAGAGGGGTAGCGTATCAGATTTCTAACTTGAAGGTCCAGGGTTCTAATCCGAATATCTCCAAATTTATCCGAATATCTCCAAACAAATCCAACTTTCCAAATTAAAATTTTTTTTTCTTCTGCTCTTGGATAGCATGCGTAATCGTTCTTGGGTAATCATTTCTTTTCTTTCAACCCTAGCTGACGTTACTACTTTGAAGACCTCCACCTCCGACCTGGTACCATCGGCAGTAATTTCCGCTGCGTAGAGTTTATAAAACATTCTAAATAGAAGGTAAAATTAAATACCTACATATAGCAATCCTTGATACAATCTGCAAAACAAAGCCTCGGATGGTCTTTTCCTCAAATTGACTGCGAATAGTGGTGCACTTTATCCATTTTAAATAGCCATTTTTTAAAAAACTCGATATGGGCGGAATTATAAAGGGAACACGTGTTTGCCAATAACTGATTAGAATTATGAAAATCCTTCAGCCACGAGATTCAATTCTCGTTTAGGAGGTAACCGTATTTAATATAAGAAACAAAACCTGCAAATATACTACTCCTTCTAGATTTACATGACATATGGTGAAGTTCTACCAACAGGAACAATAATATTATTTAACCTCCGAGTAACACTACTACACCAGAACCAAGGAACTTTATATTTCTCCAGGTTGGGAAATCTGATGAAGCAATGTATTATTGGCGGAGACACGGGACAGTTTTGAAGGAAGATGCCGAAGCAGACCTATAGTATAATGGAAAGCAGAGCTGCAACATCCGACAGGGAAGAAAACTCACCCTATGACTGACTACGACGCAATTTAAGATGCAGATATCCATCAAATAACAAATAGCTGTGATACCATCAGTTATTGTGATATTTGATATACCTGATGAGGATAAAATTCGAATCCCTGACATTTTAATTTAAGGTCAATACTTTGTGAATCACGTAACGTATTATAAACACGATGATTGTCATGTAAATCATGTGTGTCTCATTTGTTCCTATTGCATTAATTCCATTAACAAACTTCCTGTGTGAATGTATAGCTTGTGATTTGAACCGATTCAGAGAGCACTCAAAGGTTTGACATCTAGCAATGACATTTGTTACGATGAATGCAGGGATTGTGAGGAGGAATCGAATCGCTCAATAACCTTATAGGTTATCTTCGTTATCTTTGCAAGGAATGATTCCACAGGATCAGTGCTACCCAAAAAGTAAAGGATACTATCAACTTTATTTGTAACATGAGTAGAGTGTAGCAAGAGTCCACACACAATTGCCCATCAGAAGCATTATATTTTATAATAAAAGAGGTCGAAATGAGACAAATTAATTTCAGCTAAGGAAAAGAACTGGACGTGTATGATTTGGAATGTAAATACAACAATGTTTGCTATAAAACACAAATTCTCGGCTGGATATACCGTATGATTAGTTCAAATGTAGTATTTTTTCAATTGACGGTATGGTTCCGGTGGTGCAGTGGTAGCGTATCAGATTTCTAACTTGAAGGTCCAGGGTTCTAATCCGAATATCTCCAAATTTATCCAAATATCTCCAAACAAATCCAACTTTTCAAATAAAATTTTTAGTTGCGTTCTAGCTGTGTCAGAGTGCGGACGTGTTTCTGAGTGTCAGCCTTGAACGTGTGTTTCTCCCTCGCGGGAGATGTACCTTTACGACTTGGAAGTTATATCTTTCGTGTCGTTTATATTCTTTTTTGTCTGTGTAAGTGAATAAGTGATTTCGCGGTAGACGAAAATGGAGAGAGTGAATACTATTGCAATCAACTTAGAGAATGTTCCGGTTCGGCCATCGCCTCTGTAGATACGCAAATTTATCGCAAGTGAGCTGAAGCTAACTGTAAGTGAAATTTATGGAATCCAGTTGATGCCTATGATTAATACTGTGTTCGTTAAATTGACAAATGCGGAGTAATTTGAAAATGTGTTACATTTACATGGTGGTGAGAAGAGATTTATTAATGAAGATGGAGAGAATGGTTTTGTTACTATAGAGCCAGCGACTGGAAAAAGAGTGACTGTGAAAATTTTACATGTTCCATTTGAATTAGAAACGGATACTATTTTAAATGAATTAATAAAATATGGGAAGGTTATAAAATATGAATCCAATGCATGGGGAGGGGAAGATTTTCTCCCGGTCAGAACAGGTACGAGATCGGTTAGAATGGAATTAAAGAAACCAATTCCATCGTATATCTACATTGGGGGGATGAGAGCGACAATTTGGTACCACGGTCAAATTCAGACTTGTTCAATATGTGGAAGCGCGGATCACTTGAGAAAAGATTGCCCTCGATTCGGCGTTCCGATTTTGGAAAGGCGTTATGCAGACATCGTAGGTAGTTCTAATGGGACTAAAACGGGTGACTTCCCTTCTCTTCCGGTGGTTCAGAGGGGTAATAAAAATGCAAGAGATATGGCAATTGTAGAGAAGAACGAGAAAGCATTAGAGAAACGAGAACAAACCCAGATAACGGGAAAAAATTCTGATGAAGTTCAGGTAAAGGGAACCTCGTCGAATACTCCGATAACATGCCTTCCCAAAGTAGCAGTCGCTGGTGACGTTTCGCACGTTCCGATGGAGTCGGGTTTAGAGAAAGAAATGCAGATGGAAGAAGGAGAGGAATTTCAGGAAGCCCAAAATAAAGGGAATACCAATTCAGGGACGTTAAGTAACGATGAAGTAACTCCGGTGGAGGAGTCAGAGTCGACTGATGAAATGCAGACCGTGATCGGATTTCGCAGGCGACGAAAATTCCAACCAAATGTTAACTTACCAAAACGAATTAAGGGTAGAAAAAAAGATGAAGATTCGTCAAACAAAGTTGAGATCGAAATGAGACAAAAACAAAGAGGAAAAGATAAAATGGAAAAAGTTGAGGAAATGAAGGACACCGTCCAGCAGGATCAGATTATGAGATCAGCAAAACATTCAATTGACAGAAATATCAGACAAACCATAGGGAATGTCACCGATAATGCAGAAAGCGTAAATGCCCAAAACGATAATTTCATAACTCCCATGGAAGTAAACCCGAAATCTCAGCGCAAACTTGCAAAAGCGAAAGAGAAGATCGAGATAGAAAAAGACGAAATTTCGAAAAAATATTCCAGCAAATCAAAAATAGCAGAGTCCATTAGTGCAGCTGGAACATGTCAAGAATCCTCTTTCAATTTATACGATGGCTCAGCTCGAAATTAAAATATGCACTTTGAATATCAACGGCATAACTAGTGAAGCAAAAATCAAACAATTATTTAGATTTCTAATCAAGACCAAAATCGATATATGTTTTCTTCAAGAAGTCTGTACGGATAAATTAGGGAGCCATGATATCTTCGAAAGTTACCTAAATATCGGATCCAGTCGCAGAGGGACGGGATTTATAGTTAAAAAGGGTATTCTTCTGACAGAAATTTGTAGGCGCTCATCAGGGAGAATCATAAGTGCAAACTGCTGAAAAAAAACTTTAATAAATATTTATGCCCCTTCAGGATTTACTAAACGAAAGGAAAGAGAGGAGTTTTTCGAGAAAGATTTGTCAGGTTGGTACGGAAAATCCATCTGGAACTCAATTATTGCGGGAGACTTTAACTGTATAACAAGAAAGGAAGACTACTCCGGGCATTCAATCTCCGGAAGATATGAGATTTGCAAAAAAGTATGCAGAATAGTAAAACACCTTAGATTATATGATGCATTCGACTTTAAGAAAGAAGAAAATATACGATATACAAGAATAGGAACGACCAGTAGCTCAAGGATTGACAGAATGTATGCAAGTCATCCCATGAAAGATAAGATACGCAACTATAACGTGATGCCCGTATCATTCTCTGACCACAATGCAGTAGTTTTGACGATAGAGGTCAATCAAGATTCTCAAAACTCGGCAAAGAAGAGACGGTTTGATTATTGGAAACTAAATATAAACTTACTAAAACACGCAGAAATTAAAGACAGATTTGCCCGATATTGGGAATCATGGACATCGAAAATAACAACATTTCATAATATCCTAGACTGGTGGGAAACAACAAAACAAGCCATAAGAAAATTCTTCAAAGAGGAACACTATTTTCAAAGAGAACTTTTAGAGGATACGGAGAGCTTTTACGATCTTGCACTAAAAGAAATCGAAAGCCAAGATGTTGTTACCCCGGCAAACCTGAAAATGATAGAAGAGATAAAGGGAAAAATCTTCGCGCTTTCAGCTGAGAGCAATGAGGCGTTATGTTTAGAGACGGCGGACATAATTACAATAGAAGAAGGAAAAAAGGCCACATATCATTTTGGGAAAATAATAGAAAGAAGAAATAAGCGGAACATCCAAAAACTAGAAGATAATGAGGGGAACGTTATTTCCAAGCAGGAAGATATTGAAAAACACGTAACATCATACTTTAAAAGAATATATGACAACAATAACATTGTCAATTCAACTGAGAAGATTGTTAAACCTGCTGCAATGAATGACTCGGCGAGAAGGATACTGGAAATGCCAATTACGCTCTCAGAATTAGAAAATGTGATAAGGAATCTGCCAAGAAAAAAATCCCCGGGAATAGACGGAATTCCATACGAGCTTTTCCTTTCGTACTGGGAGATAATTAAACATGTGCTGCTAAAGATAATGCAGAAAATGAGCGGGGTGAAAAAACTTACAAAAACGCAAACAGAAGGCATTATAACGTTGATTCCAAAGAAGAGAGATCCGAAGAAAATCGAAGATTACCGACCGATAACACTCTTATGCACAGATTACAAAATCTACACTAAGATCTTAAAAAATAAACTGGTCAAGGTAGCAGATGAAATAATCGGAGAAGAGCAATACGTCGGCATCAGGGGGAAAAACTCAATTGACGGAATTAACCTCATCAGAGACGCGTATTTTATTTCGAAAAGTGGGAAAGTACGGGATGGAGCGCTCTTGAAAATAGACTTCCAAAATGCATTCGATAGAGTCAATTACAGTCACCTCCTCAGAACAATGGAGAATATGGCTTTTCCGGAATCATGGATACACTCTGTCAAGGCCATAAACACGGAAGTCAGGAGCAAAATCAAAATAAACAGGCATTTGACAAAGCCGATCGAAGTGACGGGATCAGTGAGACAAGGCTGCCCGTTATCAATGCATCTCTTCATAATTGCATTAGAGCCGCTGCTCGAGATGATCAGAAAAAATGCAAACGGTATTAAACTCGGTGGGAAAATACTGAAATGTGTAGCTTACGCAGACGACGTTACAATATTTCTGTCGTCCGAAAGAGACCTGAAAATAAGCACGGAGATCATAGAAGAATTTCGGGAAATTAGCGGCTTCCGAATCAATTATCAGAAAACGAAACTGTTTAATTTATCCCCCGCTACCAGCATCACGGATGCACGTTTTGAGAAAGCTGAAACCATAAAAATCCTAGGAATAACTTTTGAGAGAGACATAGTGGCAACAATTAAAATAAACTGGGAAAACAGATTAAAACACCTGATATGGCAGACAAATGAAATGAAAACAAGATCGATCAGCCTCCTGCAGAAGGTGCTGCTAATAAACAATGTACTATTGGCCAAATGGTGGTACACAGCACAAATTCTTCCACTTCCAAAGGAATTTCATTGCAAAGCTACACAAATTGTTGGATGGTTTCTATGGGAAGGTATGATGTTCAAGACATCGATGACACAAAACAATAAAAAATGGAGGTATAGGACTTATCTGCGTGGAGATTAAAGCAAGAGCGTTATATCATAAAAAGGCGATTGAAACAATGTTAGGAAGGAACGAGACAGCGAAAGAAATTCTAAAAGAAGCGTGGGCATGCACCACAAGCTGCCGTCAACTTAACGTAGAAGTAGAAAACTTACGGACGATATTATCGAATGTCGAGGTCGGAACCGTAATAAGCGCAAAAAAATTATGCTCAAGATACCTAGAGCAAAAGCTTGAAAGTGTAACGCGCCCAAACAAAAATAAAAAAAATAACTTGAAAAATGTACATAAAAATATAAATCGCAAGGCACTAAACTTATATCAGAAAAGTATAATGTATAAAATTGTAAACAATTTAATACCTACCAACGCCAAAAAATTCGAAACAGGAATTTTACTAAGTCCAGAGTGCACTACTTGCCGAGAATACGACACTCTCCTTCACAGATTGACATCCTGTCATACAAACTGGACATACATTAAGACAATTTATGAGAAATTAAACACCGTCGGGTCAGACAGTATTACTGATGAAAAACTTCTCTTTTTTGACTTTAAAATCTTTCCAATACAAAAAACAGAATTCATGGTGTGGCTTATAGCCGAATATGTAAATTGGACACTAAATATGTCAGGAAGAAATTTCAATAAATTCAATAAAACGTTAAAAGCAGTCATACCCAACAGCATTAAAATTTTTCGTCCACTCCTATGATTGGAAATGATAAAAATTATTCAAATATAACTTTAACTAAAGTCATAAACAATCCCAAACTTATAATTTACTGTTCATGATTTATTTGCTATGCCAATTAAATATTGTATATCAAAAGAAAAAAAAAAATGCATCGGGAACTCAATTATTGCGGGAGACTTTAACTGTATAACAAGAAAGGAAGACTACTCCGGGCATTCAATCTCCGGAAGATATGAGATTTGCAAAAAAGTATGCAGAATAGTAAAACACCTTAGATTATATGATGCATTCGACTTTAAGAAAGAAGAAAATATACGATATACAAGAATAGGAACGACCAGTAGCTCAAGGATTGACAGAATGTATGCAAGTCATCCCATGAAAGATAAGATACGCAACTATAACGTGATGCCCGTATCATTCTCTGACCACAATGCAGTAGTTTTGACGATAGAGGTCAATCAAGATTCTCAAAACTCGGCAAAGAAGAGACGGTTTGATTATTGGAAACTAAATATAAACTTACTAAAACACGCAGAAATTAAAGACAGATTTGCCCGATATTGGGAATCATGGACATCGAAAATAACAACATTTCATAATATCCTAGACTGGTGGGAAACAACAAAACAAGCCATAAGAAAATTCTTCAAAGAGGAACACTATTTTCAAAGAGAACTTTTAGAGGATACGGAGAGCTTTTACGATCTTGCACTAAAAGAAATCGAAAGCCAAGATGTTGTTACCCCGGCAGACCTGAAAATGATAGAAGAGATAAAGGGAAAAATCTTCGCGCTTTCAGCTGAGAGCAATGAGGCGTTATGTTTAGAGACGGCGGACATAATTACAATAGAAGAAGGAAAAAAGGCCACATATCATTTTGGGAAAATAATAGAAAGAAGAAATAAGCGGAACATCCAAAAACTAGAAGATAATGAGGGGAACGTTATTTCCAAGCAGGAAGATATTGAAAAACACGTAACATCATACTTTAAAAGAATATATGACAACAATAACATTGTCAATTCAACTGAGAAGATTGTTAAACCTGCTGCAATGAATGACTCGGCGAGAAGGATACTGGAAATGCCAATTACGCTCTCAGAATTAGAAAATGTGATAAGGAATCTGCCAAGAAAAAAATCCCCGGGAATAGACGGAATTCCATACGAGCTTTTCCTTTCGTACTGGGAGATAATTAAACATGTGCTGCTAAAGATAATGCAGAAAATGAGCGGGGTGAAAAAACTTACAAAAACGCAAACAGAAGGCATTATAACGTTGATTCCAAAGAAGAGAGATCCGAAGAAAATCGAAGATTACCGACCGATAACACTCTTATGCACAGATTACAAAATCTACACTAAGATCTTAAAAAATAAACTGGTCAAGGTAGCAGATGAAATAATCGGAGAAGAGCAATACGTCGGCATCAGGGGGAAAAACTCAATTGACGGAATTAACCTCATCAGAGACGCGTATTTTATTTCGAAAAGTGGGAAAGTACGGGATGGAGCGCTCTTGAAAATAGACTTCCAAAATGCATTCGATAGAGTCAATTACAGTCACCTCCTCAGAACAATGGAGAATATGGCTTTTCCGGAATCATGGATACACTCTGTCAAGGCCATAAACACGGAAGTCAGGAGCAAAATCAAAATAAACAGGCATTTGACAAAGCCGATCGAAGTGACGGGATCAGTGAGACAAGGCTGCCCGTTATCAATGCATCTCTTCATAATTGCATTAGAGCCGCTGCT
>KZ308188.1:2160514-2193000 GCA_000376725.2 Ladona fulva | reverse complement strand
GTGTGCCCGAGCTGTTGACATCTGAAGCATTGAACCGGTAGTTTAGGTTTTACGTAATCAGTGATTCTTATTTTTAGTCCTATAAGATGGGTGAGATTAGTTAGTTTTTCTTTATTTACGGAGTGATCTAAGGTAATTTTGAAGAGCGGACAAGGTCGTTTTTTGAAAGGGCCGGGGTTGCTTGAAATTATATCTTTGGCGGTTGGTCGGGTAGTGAAAATTTGTTCTACATCTATAACCGGGATTTCTTCATTAATAAGGGCTTCTTTTATCACTTCAACCGGGGTGGACGCGGGTAGATAACGAACGACAAAGTCTAATTTACGTAAGGAAGGTACTTGATATATGTAGAATTCAATATTTTCGTTTTTTAAATACTCTCTAGCTTTAAAATAATCGTCCACTTTTTGCGTCTTTATTAGTAGTAGTTCAGGCCCCGCCATTTGACACACGGGCGGAAGAGCGAGATTTTCGGTGAGAGAGTTTAAAATTCTCGGCCATTCTTTGTTTGATTTAATTTTTATCGATGGAATACCGGTTAGTTTTTTAGGAGTTGGGTTGGATTGAGAAGAATTGGGTTCTGGAAGGTAAGTATTACGGATAGGATCGAATCTATTTAGGATTGGTGTTTGGGTTGAGGGAGGAGAGGTGGGCTGTGGGTGAGGTCTTTTTTTTTGGATTGTTAACTAGCGTAAAGCCGTCCTCGTCTATTACACGTTTACCACTACTACTGCAAGGATTAGCTGAGTTTAGGCTTGTTTGCTCATTTACAATTACATTGGGTATATAATCAGCCTGCACCTCACTTACATTGTCTCCTGGAAAGGCCTGTAGGATTTCCCTCCATTCGTGGGGTGCTAAATGGTCCTTAACTTTCAGGAGGCTGGTGAGGAGGTTCCGGGCAACCAGCTTGGCCGAGAAGAGTGGTCCCATGCCGTCTCGAAGGGTGGTTGTCCCACAGGGGATGGTGGGCTGTCACTATCTATGGAGCTCTCAGATAATGCCATTGGCGAAAGCGGTGTCTGGTCCATGATTAATTCGTCCTCCCCTCTCGGGGAGACGGTCAGAAGAGCGGTATAAGTTTACGCAGTGTGCGTGGTTGGATTTGCACTATGTTAAACAAATACTGCGTCACCAGTTTGTTTAGTGCTTGCGAGGTACGGCGAAAAGCAAGACTGTTTTTCACTTCGTATGTAGGTAACGGGGTAACAAGACAAAATTGTCTATTTGTCAAGTAAAATCAGGGCAAAATGAGTCAAGAAATCCCACAGCCTTCTTCACTCTATCCCTCAGCGGGCTTTATGGACTTATTTTTTATGCAATCGATATATATTAGCAGTAAGCTAAAGAAGTAGTTCTCGGTGTGTACATCCGGCGACATACACCGGAAGGCGGCTTGGAGGTTTTTAGCGTAGATGTAATTTTCATGTTTCGGTAAAATACACCGTAAATAAGTACTCGTACTAGGAAAAGGGAACTAATAGTCCATTCAATTTGGTTTAAATTCACCTTCGACTTCCTTTACATTCCAACCCTAACCGAACAAATGCACACTTTACGAAGAGAGCTTAAGTTTTCCATATGGTGGTAACTACCGAGTCATTTATTCTCCTTGTTATTTAACCGCTTGGAATGGCAAGCAGCAATCGGGTTTCATTTTTTAAATTCCCACTTGGAGGGAAAGAAATATTGAAAAAGAGGCTCATCTAATTGCGCAAATTTCGAATCTAAAGCTGGCTCGAGACTAAAGTTTCTTCGAGTAAAAGAATCTGCTGAGCTTGTTCTGTTCTGAGCTTGACTTTTATAGCGGGCCACATAATATGGTAGTTACTTCCTTTCCTATCAAAGTTTATGAATTTCAAATGTATTACTCCAGGGTGATATAATTTATGCAAAAAGGTTCATTCTTGGAACAATGAAAACAATAAAATAAACAAATATAAATGTAAAATGTTAGTATTATTTTCAATTCTTTAACCTTCTCACCATTCCTTATCTCCGTCGTTTTTCAAAATTATAATAAAAAGCAAGTTAAAATTAAAACCAATTTGTTAATGTTTGAAAGAATCTTTCTTTATTTCGGATCAATGAGTATCGAAATCTAATAAAAAACACAAAATGATAGTATCTTTTAAGTTTCAGACGAATTAAAAGGATAAATACTCATTCGACCACATCCATCCTCATTGAAGAGACACGCAAAAGAAACGTTATCAACGATAATAAAGGAAATGATAATATAATAAACGATAACTTTTTAAGTATGAAAACGTTGTCTTGATGAGAGATGGTTTGATCAGATTCAAAGAGGTGTGCGTCTTTTATTTCAGGTTGATTATCACGTCAGCAATAGAGCGTGGAGGGAGAGAGTCAAGATATCTTGTTTTTGGTGGATCACCCTAAATTAAGATGAATTCGGCTATGCCATAAAACAAAATTTGAGATTTTAATGTGAAATTGAAAAGTGAAGTTATGTCATACTTCTTTTCTCCGAGATCTAGGCCTATTTAAAAGATGTATTCATTTCCTCAACGTGGGTTAAATTAAACAGTTTTTCATTATTAAACGGTGATTTTATCTCATACAGAAGTCAAATATTGTGCCATAAAACCGTGGTTATAATGCCGTATAATCGATATATACACCTTATGCTCTCAAATGTAAGACTCATCCAAGTTTTGGAAGTAATATAAAGAAATAAAAATATGAACGTAAGACGCTTGCTACTCGCCGCAGTTTTGCGGAATTTTCGCTTATAGCGAACATGTACCGGTCAAGAATTGTTTCTTTCTTAAAAAGCAAACTGTCATGAGAAGCGTTCTTTATTCATCCTAACCTATCGATAAAGGGCAAGACGAGCATTGATGATTGCTTACGAAAAAGATGCTGTTACGTGAAATCTACATCATAGCTTTAAAGGTACTGAAACTCTAAACTCTGTACAGCTACTCAAAACGTACAAAATTCCACTCTGATTGGAGGTATTGCGAGTGGTTTTACTCTTTCCAAATATGTATTTGAAAAGTAATTATAAAAGTTTTTGAAGCATTTATTAACTTAACAGAATAGGAATGACCGACGACGGTTACGGGACGGCGGTGGAGGTCTTACAAAGTAGTGACGTCGGCTTGGGTTGAAAAAAAAGGATTACCTCTGGATTTTGGTCTTCCTAAAAACCCACATAACATTTTTCATCCGCTTCTTCTCAATTCTCTCGATTCCAATCACTTCCCGCTCCATTTATAGCAGCATTTCGCTATTCCGCCGCAATCTTGCATATCATATCAGCTGGAATAAATATGCCTAATTTCTATGCAATAAACCAAACCTCCTAATCCCTACAGGCCCCAATTCTAAAGATATCAATAACCTACTCATATTTGAAGAAGTTTTCGCAAACCTTCACCCAAATTACGCATTAACAAACTCCCCTTCCTCTAAAAATTCGACAGCTTAGCACCCTCCGCAACCATTAAATTCGCGCTTTTTATAGTTACAGAAACCTTTTGGATAAAGCAGAATGGAAAAAATTACTTTTCTTTTTATTCTATTTTGCATGTTACATAGTTCACATTCATTCAGGAACATAACTATTTTTCTCTGTTTTCTGATAGTCGCATTATGGGTGTAGAGCAGTTGACTTATGCCTACGGCCTAAATCATCGATAGAAGTTGTTTTTATCGTGAACTGAAACATTGATGAAGTCATTCACTTTATGATAATCTTTCATAGGAGTTAATTTTGTATTTGAATCTTTGGTAATCATAGCTTGAAAATTCATTTGTAGAATATCGTTTTCAAAAACTATAAGAATTCACAATCCTAAACTCCATTATAAAACACTTTCCCTTTTGTTCCACATGAATGAATTTTGGTGCATTACTTCCTGTCACGAATATACATGTTCCCTATCGCGTTATCTCTATCTTCCTTTAAGTCGACGGGGGTTGAGTATTGCAACATATACAATGAGCTTTTCCAATGCCCATCGGCATTTTCCTTTCCCTTTCCATTGCATTCACTGTAAAATGATTCTAAATGAGCGGCTCACACAAATTGTGTCAATATACCCGTTTTATTAGTCTTCAACGACCTTCGATTATTCTTCAAGGCGTACTTTTCCTGTTTTCATTAACTAACTATGCGTTTTATGTGTTATTATCTCTTCATTTATGGTGAAAAGGAAGTTATGAAGACGATATCTAATGCCCATTAATAAATTATTTATCTAAAGCTATATCTATTTATATAATTAGTCACGTTTGGAAGTTCCATCTTTTGGTCTGTCAGATTCTCGAAGGTAGAGCGAGGGAGCACCTGACATGTCGGGAGTGAAGAACTACGGACATTCACTCAAAAAAAAAATCACAATAATTGATAAGTAAGTGGTATACGAAGAGACTATTTAATTTTGATTTAGAAGACTTTAATTGAATCTTCACTTGAATCTACTGCGAAGCACAAATGACTTGCGAAACAAAACGACTTACTACAATTCAGATCGTACAGTCATGAGCAAAAAAACTCAAAAATTGCGGGTAACATAAGATTCGGGATACTCTTAAAAAAATAAGTACCGTTATATTTGAGATAGACTCCATACAGTGTTGCAACATGTTCCGCAGAAGGAGTTTTAAGAGTATCCCGAATCTTATGTTACCCGCAATTTTTTTAGTTTTTTTGCTCATGACTGTACTCAGCTTACTAACTAAAAACACGGAGTAATCATCCAGAATCGGAGAATTTCGGCCTTCGAATACGTGATAATGTAAAATCTTTTTACCTCCAGACTATTTCAATAATTAAATAATAAACTGAAGCAAGAACTATTGGCGGGAAATGATGATTTATCAAGAGTTTATCAAAATTTACCCTCAACATCTGAATGCAATCTGAGAATAATATATCGATTTGAAAATATCCTCGTTTCCTTGATATTCTGCATTCGTAAGAAATTAAGAGTTCTTTTTGCGAGATATTTCCGCTTCGATTGCCGGATGGATGAAACCGAAACTGCGTTCTCTCCAAAGGAAACAAAGGTCATCACATTCTCGCATGGAGTTTATACCACGTAACAGGAGTGAATACGAAGAGCAGCGGCGTAAATGTTTAAATATCAAGATTGTAGCCAAGGTTGAAGTTCATAACGTGTTCGATGCATATAGATCTGAAACCTTACTCGAATTGCTAGAAAATAATCCTAAGGAATTTTGGTTATACGTTCGCAAGACCAGAGGCAAGTAATCGACCGTTTTGCATCTCGTTGACGACAATGGGAGTTCCGTTATAAATTTACGCGAAAAGGCAAATATTCTTAATCAATATTTAAAATAATGTTTCATATCAGATGACGATCGAATTTTGTCGCGCTCTTCCTTTTTTCGCGCTATATAGAAAATGATTCAGTTGGAATTATCGACATTAAAAAATCACCTGTGCCGGAAAGAATTCCTATCCTCGTTATATCCCTAACCTCCTCTACTTGCAATTTCCTAACGGTTGGTTCGCTTGCAAACTACGGCTTTTGAGAGCTTGTTTTCAAGACTCTAATAAATGTACTTGATGATTAATCATTATAGACGATCCTATGATTGATAATGTTTTTATTTCTTATTCATTTAGTCCATATCAAACGTAATAGCTTCAGTGCACCGGTAATTGCCCGGAAAATCGATCTGACTAAGTCGCATGCAACGAATACCTATTATGAAGCCATTAACATGTTCGACCACGGCGAGTGAGAAGAGTTCCGGATAGTACACGCAAGATGACAGTCAAAGACATCTATTGGTCTCTCAAACCAGTTTTCATTTACAACAGGATTCTTGCCCTCGCCCCTTTCCCCATCTCAAGAGGAAAATTCCGCCATAAACGGCTGATAGAGTTCCAAACAATATTCGTCCACATCATTGGAATATCCAATGTGCTTGCTGTAGCGGCGAGAGAGATCCCTCTCATGTGGCGTCTTGGTTTCGTACATATCGTCCGTCTAAGCGGAGTAAACATTATGAAGTTCACACTCTATGCTGGAGTGATAACCATATTTTACCGCAGGGAGGACATTAGAGCAACATTGAGGGATTTTGACATCATCGACAGAAAAATGAGACATTTCTGTTCGGAAAATTGCTCAACCAAAGTAAGGAAGTTGGTGGAGAGAGATCTGAGCATTGGCGTTTTGTGGAGCATAACGATTCTCTCCAACTCACATCCTTACACATATCGCATCATTCTGCACATGCTCCTCTTAGTCGTAGCTACGTCCATTCAGCTTCAGTTACTCTGTCATCTGCATTGTCTCAACCAGAGGATGTTGCGGTACAACTCCGAGATCCGGTTTATCGGGCGGTGCATGCAACAACGGCGATCTTCACCTTCTCCGGTGGATAAATTCTTCAGACGCTCTTTATCTTCCTCCAGGATAAGGACATTGAGGAAAATTCACCTTTGTCTATGGCACGTGAGCAGTAAAATAAGTTCCATCTTCGGTGTTGCGATGATGTCGCAAGTACTGTACTTGGGGATAAACGTCATCGTCATTTTCTTCTCTTTCTTGCAAGATGCCTTCATCAAGCCATCTAGCAAACCATACTTCGTGTTACTGAGAAGAGCTCCTGCTATTAGCTTTAACTCGTTCTTGCTCTTTTTGACCGTCAAAAACTGCAGTTTAACATTGGCCGAGGTGATTCCATTTCTATTTGCAACTCGCTGCATAATTTAGTCATTAAGTATGCTTAGTTTTTGTACTGTAGAGATTTAGGAGTATATATTGCGGGTATATTGTACGCAATAGAAGTTCCTTACACCATACGATCTACACGCTACAAGCCGCCTTTAGGCGTGTGGCAGGTGGTATAAACACCAAAGCGTTCGAGTTACCTCTTTAGCTTATTGTTGTCGCGTATCGTTCGTGGAAAGAATGAGTCCCTAAAAATTCTTGTCTTCGCATCTATTTCTCTCATTTTACGCTCATTGTCGGATCGGCCGATGTAGCTGAAGGAGGTCGCGCAATAGCGATTACGTCTTCCGCAAATGTACTCCCCTAGAAAATATTAGATTTCTGCACCCGTCTTTAATTCTTTCGATCTGAACAGAAGACAACTGACGTGATCATAGCAATCGTGATGATGACATGATGTGGCACTCCGGTGTAGGAGGCACGGAGCACTTAACCGGTAGGGAGCACTGTACAGTGAACCCTACCTAGGGTAGCGCTCACTGTACAGTGCTCCCTGCCTGCTGGGCGAGGTACACTTAACCTGGATACGAGGCACTTAACATGTAATTTTTAAGAAATAGTAATGAGAAGAACACCAAATGGTATCTAAGTAGCTTGATTATTTAAGATCGTATATTATGCATTATTACGATGAACTCACAATGAACAAATATATTAAAATACAAAAACAAAAATTTTAACAATATTTTAAACTAAAACATCTTTTTCGATTTATTTAAAGCCTCAGCGTGGCCAACCGCCTTAAGAAACTCAACTTCGTTTAGAGAATTGTCATCGGAGCGAAGAAAAAGTCTGCGAGCGATGCCATTTCGCGGTAGTTAGGCCTCACCTTGAGTATGCGTGTAGTGTATGGGCAAATAACTGTTGCATTCGTAAACTTGAAGAGGTGCAGGCGATACGTTTTGTGGAGAATCGCTACGATAAATTAGTGAGCGCTACTCAGATACTTCAGGACGCAAGATGCGAATCTTTAGAATACAGAAGATTTGAACAAAGGATAAACATACTAAATAAGTTTAAAGAAAGGATGTTCAGAGATAATGTAGCCGATATAATGCGTCCACCATGTTGCATATTTCGTTATGCGAGAGAGATCAGGGAATGCTAGAACGAATCAATTCAAGAGTTCATTTCTCTGCAGACGATACGCGAAATTAATCGATTACGGAAGATAAGTCATGGTGCATACACCCCCTGCCACAATCCGAAAGGCGGCTTACAGGGACATTTACCACGTAGACTACTGGAAAAAGAGTAAAGTTAAATATTAAAACCATACTCTTCATGAGCAGGGTAAGATGTAACCAAATCCGTAACTACTAATGGTACATAGTAGGAGAAAGCACTCATACTTTACGTACGCAGTGCGTAGATTCCTCTCGCGTACAAGACTTCAATCGTAACTTAAAGTTCCACGTTATATCCCGAAATGACCAAACGAGCAATACCTAAAAAATCCATAACTTTCTACTCCAGGTTTTTCAAGAATGTGAGTGACATTTACGAGTGGTTTTCTCCAGCTACACGCCGAAATACGTAATATGTAATGCTAACATATGAATTCTTTAATTAGGTACTTATAGTAATTCTGAGTTGATATTCATATGTAATGCTAACATATGTAATGCTAAGATGTGAATTCTTTAATTACTTATAGTAATTCTGAGTTGTTAAAGGAAACCTCAAAACGCGCCTTGCATGGTAAGGAGCCTTTCGCCGTAGAAAATGATTTTTTCATAAATGTAGAATGAAGTTTTCAGGAACCGGAGGATCAATTAACGAAAAAGGAACCTCCCTGAATGAAATCGATGGAATATCTTATGGATTTTCATTATCTAATTTCCAAATTCCGAAAAATCAATGAATCCTTCGCAGAAATACAAACCTACGACTTCATCGAGTCCTACGTACAATATCACTTTTTCTCCTCAGTACCTACTTTTCGTAAGAAATTTAGAACATATTTTAATCCAAAAGACCTCTTTTGTATAATCGAGCACATCAGCCTTCTTTGCACCTCTTTTGTACTATTTGGAATAACATTATGGAAATACGGACATGATAAATGCCTCACAGGACCAGGATTCGAATCTTGCACTTTCCGACACTTTAGCCATGGACGCGGGCGGTGCCGCAAAGTCAGACTTCATTCTTGCCTACAAAGGCTCCAAAAGAGAGAATTTTGTAGCTCGAAAGCTTAATTGGGAAAGCATCCGCTCGGAAATTGGAAGATTCCAGGCTCGAGTCCGTTTTTCCTTGGGATTTTTCCCAAGTCATCTCAGCCTTAACTTGCTTAGTCACCTTTACCCTTTTCCTTGGGTTTTACCACAGAATTAATATATTTATAATTTAAAAGAAAAGAATTCCTTCTGCTTCTTTTACATTATTTTGAAACGAGTTGATTCAAAGGGAACTTGACTGTATTGAATTTTGGCAAGTCATTGGCTTTATATTACTTAAGTTTTCATTCGAGTCCTTCCAAAAATGCGTTCGTTTCTGTTTTAACATTTTCCATTTTTATGAAATGAGACAATCGTAGCACATTTGAGGACACAGAGCATAGAAGGTTCAAAATTCATAATGTTTAAATTGGCCATTTTTATTAGAGAAATTTCAGTTTCGTTTTCGCGTTGACTTGAAATTGATTAGGAAAACCCATTCCGTGTCTGCATGTCCCACTACCTTCAAAGAAGCTACCAATAGTTCCCTGCGGATTCGTGTAAGAAAAAAGTTTCCTTCCCTCAGTTTGGCGCATGATGACTGTTAAGCGGCTAGTAAGTTTTCCAAAATTGCTCATGAGCTGATTCTGTGAAAGTATTGTTTTCACCATACTTTTTGTTTAGATCGAAGATTTTAACTTAGAAATTCCTTTCCTTGCAATCCTGAGAATGAAAAACTTGCCTATTGTTGTGGTTTTCTGGACGGCAGTCAAACTTTATTTCAACCTGTTGGCCCAAAATAAGAGAAAGTAATGAACTTTTCGAGTGTGTTATAGAAAATCAGGAGAAAAAGCTGATTACGTCTCTTTGAGATTGCCGTGAACTTGGCTGAGCATTCTACGAAAGTAAATCACTCCTTTGGAAAAAGATCGATTACTTTCGAGCGTTGCCACCAGTGAGCTGTTCCAAGTGATTTTCAAATGCTGATAGGCACTTCTAGATTCCGCCGCAACACCAATCGCCGACTATTTAAACAATAGTACGTCGTCATCACCATCTAAAGCCCTGTTGCCAGGAGATCCTATCCTCTGCCATTCTCTTGAATCTACCCTCATTCTTGCCTGGATGTCATGTAGGTACTTTCTTCTCGGTCTTCCTCTTCCTTTTTTCCCAACATTTTTCCTCTGAAACTACTTTAATGCAGCCTGTTATGTCCCAAGAACCTATCTCCCCTTTGCCCTATCACATTCACCGGTTGTCTCTCTTCGTTCACCTGATTTAAGATTTCGAGTTTTTACGTACCGAGTTCGATGATTTTTTCAATTAATCCTTGATTTTGTATCTGGAAAATTACATGGAATGGACATGAAATTTCATTCTTCTATAAAACAGTCCGAAGGCGAGTTCAAAGACGTCTTCTGGGCCAGCGCCCCATTACTTGTAGTTTGCAGATCTTTCGGCTTCGCTCCTTTTCTGTTGGGACGGAGAAAGGATGTTTCAGTGAGTAGACTGGTGAGATGGTACAGCTTCATATTAAACGCTGCCTTCCTCTTGATCATAATCTTCTTCACTATTCCTGGAAACATGCCTCAGACTAGAAACAACCTCGAAGAGTCCGCATGGGGTTTCGGGTTCTTTCTGTACTGTATTCGCTCAGTTTACAATTACATTTTATTTTTACCCAAGTGGCGAAAAATTCATTCCATATTCGCCGACGTCGCCATTTTGGACGACAGACTGAAACTCATAAAACTCAAAGCAAACGAGAGTCGCTTTCGTAAGAGCGTCGTCGTTCAAACGCTTTACTTTGTCACTGTCATCTTGACAGTGCACTCGATGAGCATATATCTAAATCCACCCAAGTTGGACGATTCGTTACTTCCCTTACTTTCCGATATATATTCCAGTATAAGCTTATCAGTTCTACACCAAATGTATTTCCTGATTCTTCGGGTGTTGAATGCGAGAGTGGCTATTCTGAATGAAGGCATATTTGTGAGTGTCAGAAGACCGACTTGGCCGCTATCGGATTTGGATCTTCGATGCAAAATGATGGCTTCGCTTCAATTGGACATCTTCCGCCTGAGCGTCACAGCGAACAAAGTTTTCGGAGTATTTATGCTTGTGAACATCGCGATTACTTTGACTGAAACCGTTTCTTTGTTATTCACCTTATGTAGTCTCTGGTCTACAATTCCTCATATATTTTCCTTGTTGGTGTTTATTTTCCTTCTCCACGACAACGCATCCATTGTGGTGGTCATCGCTTCGGCTCACTCGTTGTCTAGGAAGGTAAATATCACTTAATTCTGATTATTAAAATAGTACATTTATACAATTGTATTTTAAAGTCGGTTATATTTACAAAGGAAGGCTTAGCTTTGTGGAAATCTATAAATGAAAGAAATTAAGAGAGAAAAGCGTACGTTTTCCATATTCTGAACACGACAAACATCAGTAAATAATCGCCATCATCAATGATTTTTGAAAAGGCAAACCGTATGTGTTAAGAATGAAATATGGAAAAGAATTCCATTCTCCCTTCAATTCTTTGTGGTTATCTATATGTAGAAAGCAGAAATTCTGTGGGTTTGTGTGTTTGTTTGTATATTTGTGTGTATGTCTGACATTGGAGTCCGCACCGTTTGTCCGGTTTTCGTCAAACTTTGTATACGTGTTCTCTGATATCCGGAAGGAAGTACTGTTACATTTTCGTTCGATAACTTTGCTGGGTTTGAACCAAGATCGTTCAGATATTTTTCCATAAGAAACACATGTATAGTTCAATCGGTTACAGACTTTATTTTTTTGCAAAATTGAATTGGAAGGAATAGTCGTATGAAATAGTGGTAAGTACCAAAAGAAGGGAAATCGAATACATATTTTATTATAGTCGTGGAATATCGCTTTCATTTTGAAGTTGCGACAAATCAGATAAAATATACGAATATCTTTTGAAATGTTGAGATTGTAAACAATTCGCCCCCTGACGACCAATGAGATACCGATCTCATGCATTTTCCCATAAGAACACATTTTGTATTTAAGACCATTTAGAAGCAATAGCAAGAGTTGACGATATGAAGAGGAGGGAAATTTCCACAGATTTTAACTACTACTTTCACAAACAATTTGCAGTGATGAATCGCAGGGGCAACAAACATACGAACGTATCACCGTAATGAATTAATGGATGAGTAACTTTTTGCCTATCGATTCGGACTCTTGACATATTTTACGATTAAATTGAAGGAAATTCTGTAAAGATTCACATTCTTATTTTTGATAGTAGATTTCGCTTTCGATTTCGTAGATTGCTTCGAACTATGATTCTCATTCTTTGATTAGACTGAAAATGTTTGTTTTCGATGACCTGTCGTATTGGACTGAACTAAGATGCGAGAAGTTAACTTCTCTTATGTACAAATAGGTATAATATATTTAATCCGACTTCTATTTTCCCCGTTGAAAATCAATCAGCAATTCAGCTAGTCGTTTTGTATAAAGCAAAAATTCTGTTTGAATGTTTATGTTAGATTGGAGCCCTCAGTGTTTACCCGATTTGTGTCAAGCTTTGTGTCCTCCTCGACCAGGAAGGAAGTACTGTCGAATATTTATTCGCTATTTTTCTGAGTTCGAATAATGCTCAGATATATTTCTATGAGGAATACATGTAAAGATCGTTTGAAGCCTTTGTGTCTTTTACAAAATTAAATTACTAGGTTGTCGAGACAAAAACCAAAAGAAGGGAAATTGAATGAGGATTCTTATTTAGTATTTTAAAATTATTTTGTTTCAAAATTTGGAGAATTTTGATGAAATTCACGAAAATTTTCTAAGATTGTGAGGTTATGAACCACCAGTTCCCCTGATGAGGAAAGCGATAGTTGAGTCCGAGCTCCTGAATTTTCTCATGAGAGTATAAGAGGAATGGAGGTCCATCTAAAAGTGAGGGTAAGAATGAATGATAGATTAACCGAAGAGATTTTAAGTGATTTTATCATTTGCAGTTGAGAACAATTTGTACGTGTGTAAGTTCACCTAAATCTCGAGAAACAGAAGATGAAAAACTTGTACATTATTAAAAGTCAACGTCTCGAAGGCTATCTTCTAAATAGACTCCTTAAAATTCTATATCGGATGAGTAAAAGCGTTCGCATAGGAAAGGCATGATAGTTCACTTTCATCGTTTGCAGTCTCTATTTCTATTGCAAAATGGAAATAGAAAGAATCTTCGCACGAACTTGAGACTAATTTTATACGAAAGAAATTCTATAAAGATTCATAATCTTAACGTCGATTATAGATTTAGGATTCAAATTATGAGAAATTTAATAAGTTGAAAATGTTCGTTTTCGATAACCTGACTATTTGAACTAAGCTAACATTACGATAGAGATGCAAGATTCTCTTCTGAACAAATAAAAGTACTATAATATTACTTCTATTTTCCCGTTGAGAATCGACGGCCATTTCAGCTATTATATATTATATATTTTATTGTTATCCCGTGCAAATCGCTTGCCTGTAAACTGAATATAATTATTCTTCAGCGATTTCTCCTTGTAATCGATGTTATTAATCTGAGAGCGTTACTCAGATGCTCAAGTACGCAGGATGGGAATCTCTAGAAGAAGAAAGAAGGGCTTTAATTTACCAATGAATTAAGAGATAGTACATACATTCATAGAAGAGGTTGCTGTTATTATACATCCTATCTGTTACATTGGCCGTTCAGATGTTGATACCGCGAAATAGATCGATTAGAGAAGTAGAGTCATGGTGTATGGGCCCCCTGGCACATGCCAAAAGGCGGCTTGCAGGGTGCAAGTGTAGATGTGGTTTAAAATGGTAAATTGGTTGCCGAAATAGCACCTTTTGCGATGATTAGTATTTTAAATTTATTTCACAGTTCTATTTAGGTCAAAATTTTTCGAAAAATGCTGCGAATGATGGAAGAACGCTTCTTTAAACGATGGGAAATTAAAAACTCACGGCGATATATTTTTTTCACCGAGATCAATATTACTAATATTAAAATTAATAAATTTAAAAAAACTAAATAATACGAATCAGGCAACTTTCTCCAAACTTCGGTGGGCTAAGTTTTGCTTGAAGTAAAGGTACTACGTAAACATCTCCCGCTTAATTTTAGTATAATATTTTACAGAAGCTGCTTCTTCAATCCATGTATTTGGCAGTATCAATCTGATACGGTAGCCTTCTCTACCTAGGTCTTTCTACACTCGTCCTGTAAATTTACTGGAGGACCTGTAATTCAACATTAATTTGTTCATTCAGTCAACGTGTTCTTTCTAATTGCGTGTGCTTTGTTTAGTTTCCTGATTAAGTTTAATATTTTTAGGTTAGTTTTTATGTTTTCGTTCTTAACAATCTGTTTTTCAGACATATTTCGCTTTCCTTAAGAATCTCATTCAATAGTAAAGTTCTACTTTATTATTCTCAGTTTTCGATGCTTCGGCCCCACAGGTAAGTACCTACCACTATGACTAAGGTTTCATAAAATATGAATTAGTTTTTTTTTCTTTCTGCTTTTTCATATTACTATACAGTGTTTTCGTATAACTGTCCCATTTATAGCACTGAACTTGTTTAATTTCTTTTCCATGTCCTGACTGTATTTCTAGGCTAGATTGCAGTCTACACATTTAGTTCGCTCTAATATGCATCAGTCAATCAATCGGAATTACGCTCAGTAGTAGTTTTTCCTTCAAATAGCACATTCGAAGCGTAGTAGGAAAGGCAAACGGGATGCAAAGGTTAGCCAGTAGGATTCTGAGGGGATGTTCATCGAGAGTAAAGGAAATAACGTACATTTCCCTGATTCCACCTCTCCTCAAGTATTACTGTGCACTTTGGGATCCTCACGATGTAGGATCAGTCTCCGATCATGAGATGATAGAGCGGCTAGGTTTGTCAAGGGAGATTTTAAATTCGACAGTAGTGTTTCGGCTATGATAGAATCCCTTGGGTTGACTTTACTTAGGGATAGAAGGCTTGATTACCGAAAAGTTTATCACTACAGATCTCATCGACGAGATAGCTGATATTGTTATTCCAGTTAGCAACGTGCGCTAGCTCCGAGAAAAAACTAAAGAGCGTTTCAGGGAAGTGATTGCCGGGACGGATAGTTAATTTTGGTCGTCTTTCCCGCGAAGTATTGGAGAAGCTAATAGCAGTTTTTACATTCCCTGCTACGGCTTGCGGGGTTTAAATGTAAATTGATATTCTTCCAATACTTCTTAGCGGCCAAGCTCCCAAGAAGACCATCACTTTGGTATCTTCCACCGATATTGAAAATGTACCCCTTAGAATTTGACTCAAAAAATCGCAAACTATAATGAAACTGTTCACAAACAATAAACGGATACACTTAGATTGAAGCTGCTTGGCATACTGACTCATACTCATGTATGTATTTAACAGAAACGGTGTACTCCCGTGTACATACGTCCTCCTCCCTCGTGTACGAAATTGGACAGTAGCTGGGTTCACGCGCGTGATTCTAATTTCCGAAACTTTTTGGTAGCACTTCCTATATTACGAGAAGTATGCTTGATAAACCTTATAAACGGCTATATGGAGATCATCTTCAAACTCCGTATGAAACAACCAACATATAATAAAAAATTTATTATGTTTCTATAAATATCTAAAAGTATTCCTCTCTCGTGTGCCATTTTCCATCTGCGAATGATTTCGTCGATGTAAATATAAAAAGGGTGGGAGATAGCACAACGCCGTCAAGCCAATGCATTCGCAAACCATGTTCGATTGCCACAAGGTAGTGGACGGATTATTGATCTCAAGCGTTCCTCGCCTGTCACCTTCCACTTTTGAAGTCTATTAATTTCTTAATATGCCAAATGAACGCGGCAAGATAACTTGCATTGGACCAGCCGCTTCGATTGTATTCATGCGTCGAAATATTTATCTAAAGAAGAGGAATTATACATGTATATTTTCCTGCTCAATTTCAACAAAAATTCCGCACTTTCCCGGATGATGGATGTGTAATTTAAGCTAGTATTATTTCTTTATGTTGGTTATGATAATTGATTCGTTTGAAGATCTAAGTCTCACAAATAGAAATCTACGTCGTTTCATTCGTATTTTGAATAAAGTAATGTTTGGTTACGTAAATATATAAAATAACCTCTTCGTGTAAGTAAATCTACTTCTCCTACCATAGCAGCACACTTATTTTTTAACTTCTAAATAATTAAAGAAATCCTCAACAGAAGTTCTTCACAAAAATGTTATTTTCTAAAGTATACTTGCATATTAGATAAAACCGAAGGACAGTAAAGCGCACATTGTTCCTCTCCCATATATACTGAATATTTCCTTTCAGAGAAGAGATTAAATCATATAACCGATTTGGGAGTGGTGTTCGACTCAAAGTTAATCTTCGACTTGCACATACATCTCACTACCATCAAAGCCCATAAGATGTTGGGCTTCATTGGGAGAGTTTGTAAGGACTTTAATAACATCACTTGATATAAATTACTGTACACTTCCCTGGTAATATCCCAACTTGATTACTGTTCAGTTATCTGGAACCCTTTCTACAACAAACTTATCCATTCCCTTGAAAAAGTAAAAAATAAATTTCTTAGGATGATGTCATATAAATTTAACATAGAAAGAGAAATGGGTAACTATGAACCATTACTAAATCTACTTAACTCGCCTTCCCTTCAAGCACGTAGAGAGTATATTGGTATAATCTATGTTTAAAATTCTAAATAATTTGGCATCCTGTCCTGATATATTATCCCTAATAACTTTCAACATTCCCCTTGTACCCACATGCAATTCTAACTTATTTGAAGTCCCCTACCTCCCGAAAAAGTATCTATACTACCTCCCAATTTACCGGATCATGCGCTCATGTAACAGTTCTTGCAAAAATATAGATCTATTCAACATATCCATAAATACTTTGAAAAAAGCTAACAGAGCAAAATTGTGATTGCAATAAGATAACTGAATAATAAGCTCACTGTATATACAAGGATAAGGTGAAACTTTCTCTGTCTGACACAGAGATGGCGTTCCAATCAGCGAAAATTTATGATCCATGCGTGGGCGCATGTATCATTAGTTCATAAGACAAGTTATCTGTTTGTGAGACAACTCTGTGTTTTCATAGGTTGCTTTTTCACCTAAGTGGGTGTTTTCCTGCAAAGTGGGGTTTTTGTCTTCTTAAACCTTAATTGAGAGAATTATTCCATACTAATCCAAATCTTTTTGCATTGTTGTTACATTCTTTCATTTAATTCTAAACATAAAATTTATCTATTAACAGTTGAGATTTGGTAGAAGAAAGGCCAACTTGCATTAATAATGAGTTTATTCATTCATTCTAATATTCTGAAAACAATTGCTAGAGGGAATATGGTTACTGTTCATTATCATAGGTGATTAGGTAGGTAGGATAATGATTTACTAATATTTTAAATGTAGCAACTTACACAACTTTTATGAAAAGGACTCAAGAGTTGCTCCAATTCTAGATAGAATACTTAGCAAATTACACAAAATCTAAATTTGCTTTGATAAGGTACTCCAGACTGGATTTTGCTTACATTCTGATTTGATGACAGAGCCTTTTAGGCCTAATGACCAGTACTTGACAAACCTATTTCCTGAAATGTTCTTTTAATGAGAGTGAAACTTTCAAAAACCTCAACATGTATGTATTCTGTAAAGTGAGGCATATGTAGACTAAAATTTTAATTTGTGGCAAGCTGATCATTTCAATTAAAATTTAAGTGATTGCTACATTTAACCTGTGTACAAAGAAAGCTTCTGAACGGTAGTAAATTTAAAATTCCAACTTAAGATGAGTTTTAGAGAAATCAAGAGAATTTCAAATAATGTCACAAATAATCTTTAAGAACACACAATAGTTAAGCGCTATTGTTTTTAAAAATCTTTACTTGTGAGTTAAGATTAATGATGACCTTCATTAAGATATATTCAGGAACAGTTATTTCAGTACATTTAGCATTGGGATAAATCTTTACAGATTTTATGAGGAAACTCTTTACTAAAATATTTCGGGAAAGTTCTCCAAATACCTTGATAGAGCATTATTCGCATATTTATGGGATATAATAATCCCTTAAAAGCTATTGGTACTTTGTTACTTGAAAAATAATTCAACAATATTTCTAACTCTTTTGCATTTCATATCCTTTGCAAATGAGGAAGGCTGACTCAACTGGAGCTTTGGTGTCAGAGATGCTGCTCAAAGTGAAGGACAATCAAGCTAGACGTGAGGTGAGCAATGACTTGTTTCACTTAAACTATGAAATAATAATTTGAATTATTTCTTAGATCATATAAGCACCTCTAATCCAAGGTAAAAATATTTTAGACATCACCAACTCTCATGTCTTTTTAGGGCAAACATTTCTATTATTTTATTACATTCCATTATGAATTTCAATTTCTGTTATTTATGGCATTAAAAAAGAACTTTTCTCTTAAAATTCATGGCAGAATTTTATAACCTTTTTGCTGCTCTTTTTACTTAATCTTAATGGAATGATTAACATGCTTTCTATTGGTGGTGCAAATAACCTAAGCCGTTGAAGCACCCTAAACCTGAACACTACTACTACAAAAGGTTATTCATTTTACCCATATTTTCATACATCTTATCAGTACTCACAAATCAATATTTTCTTTTTAAAAGCTAAATAATTTCTGTGAAGATTAACAAATTTCTTTTGTACTCTTATCTAAATAAACCTAAATTTCCAATCTTTATGTTAAATTTTACATATTTACCAAAATTTCTTTCTTAAAATTATGGTGCATTTTATAATCCAATGATTGGTATATGCTAATACATATAGTCCATACTGTATTATTTTATAGTATCTGTATTGTCTTATTTATTCTTGTAAATACTATGTCAACATTTAGAATTGATTAACTTGATGCAATGAAAGTAAAGAATTAATATAAAGGAAACAATCCAAATGTAACATCCTGTTCATGTATGCCTGAAAACAGCAAGTCTTAACAATGACCCACAGCTGGAAAAGCACTGTTTAGTCTACAGCTCTCAATTCTTTTATTAACAAAGATATGAAGGTTGTTCAATAAGTCCTTAAAAAAAGAGAGAAAAACAAACTATTTTGTGTTTGTTTTTTTTTTCTTTTTTAACATAATCTTTTTTTAACTCTATGCACTTTCCAAACATTTCTCCAACTTTTTTAAGCCATCCAAAAAGTAGGATTTTGGAAGGTACAAAACCATATCGTCGATTTTGTTAATCATTTTGGCAGTAGTTCCACTGGGCATCCCAAGCGATGTTCATCTTTTGTGGATGTAAGGCCGCGATTAAACTCATTTACCCAATTGTAAACAGTTGAGTAGGTATTCCACTTTAAGATTTTTGATTGCCCTTGTAGTGAAAATGGACTTGGCCATTAACCACATGGATGTAATTGTAAAAGTGATATTAGATGGGTACAAGATGGTATACAAAGGAGAGTGTAGCAAAAATAGAGGAGTTGGTATAATGATGAAGAAAGAGATAGAAAATTGTGTTACTAAAGTGATCGCCATTAGTGAGAAGGTGATAGCGGCCAAAAGAAGGAGCGAACCAGTAGACACTCTAGTCATTCAAGTATACATGCCCACGTCAGATGCAAAGGATGAGGAAGTGGAGGTAGTGTATGAACAATTATCACAGGTATATGAAGAGAATGGAAAGGGACAGGTGAGAGATATGATAATGGGGGACTGGAATAGTGTCATAGGTAAAGGCAGAAGAGATAATGTGGTGGGGGAATACAGTCTGGGGAACAGGAATGACAGAGGAGAGAAAAAGCTGGAGTTCTGTGCAGAGAACAACCTATGGGTGCCAAACACATGGTTTAAGAATCACGAGCAGAGGTTGTACACCTGGAAAAGTCCTGGGGATAGAAACAGATACCAAATATTAACAAACACAGATACCAGATCACAACCTATTAATTGCAGATCCGGAGACAAAACTGTAGTACGTGAAAAGGAAAAGAAGGGTAGAAAAGAAATAGGATGTAAAGAAGTTGAAATCAGAAGAAACAGCGTTCACTACAACACTGGAAGAAACATTTCGAACACAAGAAAAGAAAAAATGTGTTAAAGAAGACTGGAATGATATAAAATCTGGTATTATAGAGGTTCTAGAACAGGAAGTGTGGTGGGAGAGAAGTCAAAGTAATAAGAAAGAATGGATCACTCAGGAAATTATAGACAAGATGGAAGAAAGGAGAAAGTGGAAATGTGATAATACAGAACATGGGAGAAGAAAATACAGGAAGCTAAATAACGAACTGAGGAGGGAGACAGATAAAGCTAGAGAGGATTGGATGAAAAGGCAATGCCACATAATAGAGGAGCTGGATAAGGCTGGGAAAATAGAAGAAATGTATAAAACTGCAAGATGTCTGACTAAGAGAGACAAAAGAAGGATAAGAAAGAAAGGAATGATCAATAAAAATGGGAAAGTAACAACAAATGAGGAAGAGATTAAGGTTACGTGGAAGGAGTACATAGAAGAATTGTACTGTACACATGATTTCAATGGAAAAATAGATCTAGAGGATGAGGGGACATGTGAGGAGGATTCTAAGGGTCCAAGGATTTTGAAAGATGAAGTTGAGAGAGCGATAAAAGACCTAAGGGACAAGAAGACAGTGGGCTCTGATGGAATCCACGCAGAGGTGTTGATTGCCTTAGGGGAAAATGCAATTGGTAGGCTCACTGATCTTTTTAACAAGATATATGATACAGGAGAGTGGCCTGATGACTTCTTAAAAACTATAATGATGCCCCTGCCTAAGAAAAGTAATGCTCAAGCCTGCAAAGAGTTCGGTACAATCAGTTTTATAGCTCATGTGGCAAAGATGATGACTAGAATAATAATGAAGAGGATTGAGACTAAGATACAGGAAAACTTGGGGGAAGACCAATTTGGATTTCGAAGAGGAAGGGGAACAAGGGATGCTATAGGATGCATGAGAATGTTAAGCGAAAGGGTATTGGAGGTAAACAGAGAGATATTCATATGCTTTATTGATTATGAGAAGGCATTTGATAGGGTGAAATGGGATAAACTACTGCAGATTCTAAAAGAAATCGGAGTGGATTAGAAAGATAGAAGGGCAATAAAACAACTGTACATAGGTCAAAGAGTTGTGGTGAAGATAGAAGGAGATGAGACAAATGAGACATCTATAGGAAGAGGTGTGAGACAAGGGTGTTGCCTGTCACCAATTTTATACAACATATATGGTGACAAACTGATAGAGGAAGCCTTGGAAGGGATTGGAGGGATAGTGGTAGGAGGAGAAAGAGTGAAGACTATTAAATATGCAGACGACCAGGCTGTAATAGCAGAGAGTGAAGAAATATTACAAGAAATGATAGAGCAAATCAGTAAGAAAGGAGAAGAATATGGAATGAATATAAACATCGAAAAATCAAAAGTGATGAAGGTGTCAAGAAAGGATGGGCCAGTAAAAATTAAGTTGAACGGGAAGGAATTTGAGCAAGTACAAACCTTTAAATATCTGGGAAGCACCATCACATCTAATGGGTGTTGTGTACAGGAAATAAGAAGTAGAATTGCTCAGGGAAAGGCAACGTTCCAAAAGATCCAGGAACTGTTGACAGCTAAGAACATCAAGATGGAGTTAAGAAAAAGATTTGCAAAGTGCTTTATATGGAGCATTGTATTATATGGATCTGAAACATGGACGTTGAGAAAGAAGGAAGAGAAATACTCAGAGAGTTTTGAGATGTGGCTATGGCGAAGGATGGAGATGATAAGATGGACAGACAAGATTGGAAATGAAGAGGTACTGAGGAGGGTTGGAGAAGAACGAGACATCATGAAAAGTATAAGGAAAAGGTAAGCAAGCTGGATAGGCCACATATTAAGAGCAGACTGCCTACAGAAGAGAATCTTTGAAGGAAAGATAATTGGAAAAGAGGAAAAGGAAGAAGGAGGTATGGAATGCTAAGTGATTTGAAGAAAGGAAGGAAATACCAAAATGTGAAACGGGATGCACAGGATAGAGATGCATGGATACAGCAGTGCCGTTGAGACCTGTCCTAGTTCAGAGTTACAATGATGATGATGATGAAACAGTTGCAAAGACAGGAGCAGATGTGCCATGAACTTCATCCAACTCAGCTTTGATCGCTTTTGGTGTAAAGCCTTTTAAATATAAGTGTTTAATAAATGCTCAAAACTCACTTTTTTCCATTTGTAAATACACAAAAGTTTTTTCCTTCAATTGACAATAAAAAAAACCATGTGATGGATATAACTGAGACATTAACAGCTATCTAGTGAGTAATGATGCTTGATAAAAACAAACCATATAAGATACCAGGAGTGCCATCTCTTCGATTTTCTAAGGACTTATGAACAACCCTTATATCATTTTCTGGATCTATGCATAAAAGGATAAAAAGCAGTCACCAACCTCTTAATCTCAGGTTTTCAGATTTAGATGAATAAGTGACTGATAAATCAGAATCGCTTGCTGCACTTTATGCATCCTCAGTTATAAGTTAAACTTTGATCTTGCCAGAATATTGGAATGCTCTGAAACCATTAAATAGAAATTTGATCAGTTGATTGTCATAATTAGGTATGACTATCATTTATATATTCTCAGAAATTTAATAAAGGAAGGAATTCGATTTAAATAATTGGGGATTTTTCTAACTATAATCAATTTCTTTCACAACTGTTTTAAGTTTTTAACTCCACTTTCTATATAGTCTATTATTTTCCTTTAATATGAGAGCATTTCTCAAGTTTTCATTCTTTTCTAACAGTTACGACTATTCTCTCATCAATTGTTGCATACCAAATTTCGCTTCACTGCATGCGGATTCTTCAGTCTTGACTTCAGTTTGCTTACATCAGTAAGTATTATTCTTTCATTTTAGAATATATATTGGATAAAAATAATAATTCTTTTTCTTAACTTGGCTGAACCATTAGAGCCCTTTTTTTCTAAAGTTTTAATGAAGAACAATCCTGATTGAAATTCAATCTCAGACTAATCTATGAACTTAATATGCATTTTATTTCTCATATGAAATTCATTCCATTATGATACTCAGTATGATGAAATGCAGATACAGTAGAGTCTTCATTATCTGAGTCCTGATTAACTGAGCTTCTGTATTATACGAGGTTTGTGTGCTTTGCTTTTTTGCTTACATTGACATACTGATTAATTAATTTTGCTGCAACTGTGCCATGCTGGTTCAGCATAAACATGCAAACATCAGTATTTAACTACAGATGATCAATCAACTATCTATTTTAGAGTTGAATCACCTTACCATTCAATTTTGAAACTTTTTTCTTCCTTTCCTGATAGAGTTTCCCTCAAACATTAATTTAGCAGTAATATATGATGTTTTCAAACTACCACATCATTCATTATTCAATGAATTTAAGATAACTTTAGAATAAGTAAGTTAATTTATAGCCCTTTAACTTTCTGATAAGCATTATAGTCACTAATATTATTATGAAATTGCAGTAGAACTGTATGTTTATGATGAAGATGATGTTGCATGTGACAAGTAGGAAAAGGATCTTTAATGCTTCAGTATCTTCAACAAATGAAATCAAAATCTGGTATATGAATAATCAGAAAGAACAGTTCTTTCTTTTGAGATTCTTTACTACAACATAATTTAGAAGACTTTCATTAACAATCTTAAATCATATCAAAAAGTGTAAGTGAATTTCAGCAATAAATGTTAAATATAACAGAGACATACATGGGTTAATTAAGGAATTCACTCTAGGCATGTGATTCTGAAATACCGTTTGTGGAAATGAATCCTGTGAGTTAAGATTACTCAGAATAAGAATGAATGGAAAGTCATACACTTAAAGGATAAAGCATAAATGAAAATTCCAATTGTATAGGACACCCAAAGAAATGGTCATATAGGATAACCAGTCAAAGTGAAGATGTCCTCTAAGATGGAGAGAATTGCTTCACTTAAAATACAGATCTTAAGAATCTACAGATAATAAGAACAGTCTGAGTGTTGTGGAAAGGATAATAATTTGGCAGTAGCAGTATGAATTTGGTGAAATATGATCACATGAAAAAATGGAAAAAAATTGATATAGGGAAGAATTTAAATAATTTAATGCCACTAATGATGATACTCATAAAAACATCTGTAAAAATGTAACTTTTAAGTACTTTTAGATATTCATTACATTGTGACATTGCTATTCACAGATTAAATGAATATTGACTATTTGCCTTCAAGTTATTATTATATTAGACTAATATTATATTGCAATTAAAATATATCAATTAATTTAAATAAGATTGTTATATTATGTTCTATGCTTTTGTTTCCGCAAGAAAGGATAATTAACAGTGGAAACATACATATTCATTCTTCAAAAAGAAATAAAAGTGCAGTGTACTCATTATTTGTTTTTTTAAATATTGAAAATAATGTTCCAAAAAAGATTACTGGAAACAATTAGGTATATTTGTAGCACATCATTAGCAAATCTATATTCAATAGGGAAGAATAATTATCTACATTTCTGTGAGGTTTATTAGATTGATCACATTGATATTTGTCACATAAAGGAATTGTGTCTGCATCGCAAATTATGAAGATACATTTGAACCAATTATATTGTTATCTTGTAAGCTTTAGAAAAATATTAATCAAATATTTGTTTTTTATTTTTCAGATGACAGCAGCTGTGGTGACTCATTTGGTTATTCTTCTTCAGTTCCAAATATCAGAAAATGATAATTATTTCCATTGCAACTGTTCCTTGACATCAAACACAACAGATGCCTCATTATTTAATGCAATAAACAGAACAGACTTTTAGTTGATATTAAGGAAACCAGACCATTATTTTCTATAAATAAATGTTAACAAAACAATTTGTACGAAAAGAGGAAATAGAAGAATAGAGTTTTAAATAGACAAAAATTTTATCTTTGGTTGAGAGTACTTATTACTATCTTAATTATTTTGATTAAAATCAAGCAAAATTACTTGGGAACATAAGACATCCTATTTCAGGCAAAATAGCTCAGCACAACCCTTATTCAATATACTGAGATAATGCTTTTTAGCTGAGCTGATTAGAGTCAAATGATTACTAGAAAGGGCTCCCAGATAGCCTAGTGAGCAATGTGTTCGTCTTCAGTGAAAGCGGTCCCAGGTTCGATTCCCGGTAGGGGCCTACATGCGAAATGACCTAAGTTGTCCAAGCAGTCTTAACAATAGTACTACGATTACTAAATGGTGATAAATATGAAACACTCTTATCTATTTCCAATTGTAAACAGAACAGCATTTTGGAAAAAATACTATCAAATTGCTACTGTTTAAGATCATTAATACTCATAGCCAATTAAGGACTGATTTATGATCCAAGATCATAAATTTGTCCTTAATCAAAGTGGGTAAGGATACCCACAGACAATCCTGTTTTATATATTTTGTTTATCATTTCATTGAAGCCTTAGTATTCAAGGGCAATGCAGGATTTATTGGCTTAAAAATGAATTAGATTAAAATTAACCTGAATCAGAGTTGCGACCTCATGTGACTTAGGATCTCACAGATGAAAATGTTTAACTCTTACAAAACAATAATTTCCTGTAAAAGAATTAAATACATACAAGTTCATCCACAAAGAGGATTGTGGAAAAAATTCCTATGATGGAAGGCATAATATTGTAGCCTTAAGAAATGCATACATGCCTATGTTGGCTGCAAGGATGCTGTCATCACCTGAACAAGGTTGGATGGCATTGGCTAAGACCCTTATGGGGATGGGTTCTTACACTGGGGGCTAAAATAGAAGAGCTGAATTTCCAAGAAACACATCTTTATTCTCTGGTGCTACATGACAATCTCCATCCATCAAGACTGTTTAGGGACCCTGTTTTCTATGTCCCTGCCACTAAAGGATTTCTAAATTATGCAGTAACCTTAGGAAATTCCAGATGTGGGATTCCAACACAACTAAATGCAGGTGGTGGTGGTACTTCCTCATTCCTCTTCTTTACAAGGTACTTTTACCCATTAATGACCTTCACCATTTCTGTGTGGCTGCCAGCCAATCCATAATTGGTAACATAAAATAGTAAAAATTAGAAATATTGCTCTAAAATAAGAAACCAAACGCTGCAACCAGAGAGAAAAAACCCTTCTTACAGGAAAACACCCACAGAGAAGGGAGATGAAGAAAAACTGCAAATATATGGTCAAAAAAAAGTTCTTATGAAGGGAATAGAACAAATGATGAAAGGCTTTGATATGGTCACCAGAAAACAATTGGTAAATCCTTTCTGTGAGTGCTTGGCTATATGGACATGAAAATAGATGATAAGATGTTAGGATATAAAAAAATTGAGCACAATATAGAAAGAGAAAGTGAATTTTGTTGGTACGAATAATAAATCCTCCTAAAATATAAAATAACGACCTCCATTCTTGAAACTTTCAAGAAAATGTCTTAATTAGCATGATGTGGAGTCCTCAGAACCCCGCTGATCTACTGAAGATGAAGCTCATGGTAGACAGATTAAGATCCAGCTAGCCTTGTGGCAAATGACCTTGCAGATTAGAAATCTAATTCCTCGATTATCCTCTATCCCTTTCCTATTCCACAAACCTTTATCTCAAACACATTGATGAAGAGGAGACATTTAGTCACAGTCTTGCCCAAATAAACACTCATTATTACTATGCTCTCACCCTACACCACTTCTTGCTCTACCCATCCCTAACTATTTATGTTTTTGGTTTTGCTATCTCTATTTTGACCATGAGCGATAATGATTTGTAAATCAATATTTTGCGGGAATACTATTCTGATTCGCTTCATTAGAACGGTCCATGGTTTACTTCCGGACTTAATTTTCTTTTTACCCAATAGTTTTTTCCCTTCTCCAGCAGTCTTTCGTCCTAAATAAATAAGCTAAAAAAACTTTGTATTTGCTTCCATGGAAGCAAACACAACTTCCACTTTGTACATGCTTCCACAGAAGTGAAACCAGTCGTATTGGTAAATCTTGTGGAAAATACAAAGTTTTTTAGCTTATTCATATGGCTTTCCACAAAGTCACGCCTTCGCACATCGATTTTGTCTTCTTTCCTTTCAAAACAGCGGAATGCTGCAAGAGGTGACCTGCAAATACCAATGTGTCGTATCGATTAATACCTTACAACGCTTTCTCGATGCCTCTCGGAGATCGCGCTCGGTGTTTGCAGGAAGTACAATACCTTAAACTTCGTGTAAAAGTTCCGACATGATGAATTTATCGAAAAGCATCCGATCGAAATCAGATCTTCTCACCAGGAGCGAATACCATCCCAGGGATTTTATCATATCCATTACGATTTCTATCATATACATTATTGAACCTGAAGGATTCATTAACAAAGCTCTACGTTGGACCATCCCTATATCTAACTCTACTGCGCATTCCAAACTGCTCAGCAGTATTCGAAATGATGTAGAATAAGGGAAAAATACGCAATTTATCTGATCAAACTATTGATGAAAACAATGACTTATTATTTCACGTTTTTATTTTGAGTTATTATACTTAAGATGAAGAATGCATGAGAAAGATAGTTGTTTAGCGATTCCGTGAGCCACTCCAGGCAAGTCAAAGACATTAATGATATACAAGAATTCTTACGTGGAAGTAGCGTGGTATTTCCATTAAGATTTCTAAGTACCCGAGAATTATATGATTCTCTACTTTTATGAAAGACTCCTGTGAGGATGAACTTTTACTTTGATACTCGAGTCTTCTTGGAGAAACTGAAACTATAAATTCACGAACATCATCATTTCCTTGGAGATTATCATCTTACATTAGACCGTCGATTTTCCAAACGTCATCATCGTCCTGGAAATACAGCTTCCGTTCAAATCAAGATCCGATATAATTTTGCATATTCTTAACCTCAAGATACATCAGGTCTTTCTGTGAAGTTGAATATTGGTGCTCCCGAAGCATTCTGCGAAAGGTCGCCACATTTGCACTGGTCGCTGTCTCTTCCCGCCAATTGAAACTGAACAAGGATCACTAGATGCGTCACGACGGCCGCCGTCATCTGAAGTAGGAAAAGATTATTCAATTAGTGGATTTTCGTTGTGCCAACTGAAGACAGGGACAGAATCGGTGGCTAGATTATCAAAAGATATTCAGGTGAGTGAGGCCATGGCGTGGTTGCTACAGCAACTTTAACTGTTTACCCGAGGATGATCGTTCGTAAAATAAAACGGTTCTATTCTATTATATCCCTATAATCTGTAAAAATGCAAATAAAATTAAAGGATTCTTCAATTTTAAAATAATCCTGAAATGATTTGATTACCTTTCTGTATCAGATTGCAATTGATATAGAATTGATAACCGAACTTAAAGTTAATCTTCTGCAGTAATGTGTTCTGGAAAGGTTTTGCGGTTCCTTCTACTAGGAAATATTCAACATTTGGAGTTTGTTTCATTTTGGGTGTCAACACATTTTATGATGAAACCATAACAAAAACTAGAAAAACTGTAACGTAACGTACCTATATAGTCCATTTCATACGGATAGGCAAAATGATATAGTGCCAATTTTCGAAAGAAAGAAAAAATATAAATAATTTTCAGAAGTCACGCTTCCATTCAATTCCCAAGCAAACTATTTCAAACAATTTTTTGTATGTCCTAAAGGACGTGTTCTACGTAATGACTGCCCTTGCAGGTTCTAATAAATTATTTTGGAGAAAAATTTTTTACAACCGCAAGCAGTATGACGGCATGGGCGGTCGACAGGCAGAAAATAATCATTTTTTTACACCGAGAAAGATGAAAGTAAATTTTTAGAATGTTCTCTTCTCTATGTGCTAGCTTCTGTTTAGATAACTCATATTTAATTTTAGCTCCTCACAGGTTCTGAATCGAGTATAGTGCAGCAAGTTAAAATGGGGATATATACCATTACTACGCCTTCGCCTCGTGGGGTCTTACAATTTAATTCATCATAATATATTTCACAGTGTTTCACACATTCTAAGAGAGTTTCTTTCTCATTTCTTACCGTTTGAAGGTAATTTAAAACAGGAGATGCTTCTAATGGATCCCAATATACTAAGCTTTTTCCGGCGCAATTTCAATCCTCACCGGTTTGAAAGAGCGGCAACAAAGCTACAATTTTGTTTGCAATATTAATTTCATTTTTTGGCATCGGGTATAAAATGGTATTACATCCACCTCTATTTCTCTGTATATGAAGGATGACAATGTGAGATTCGGTCGGTGGAATTGATCATTGAGATGCATAGAAGCTAGAGTAAAACTGAATCATCCCAAACATTCAAATGATCTACAATAGCGCAGATTTCATTGCACATATTTTGTAAATAGTCGTTGCTTCATAATCAAGTGTACAATTTACTCCATAGAACATTATTATACATAATCATATATATAAAAAGCAAATGTCTGTCCGTCTGTCCGTCCCCGTATTTATCTCAGAAACGGCTTGACTTAGAGATCTGAAATAAACTGCATTGCGTTTCTACGATGCTGAAACCCCCTAAAAACTTTCCTCATCTCCGTAAAGGCCCAGATTCGAACCCTGGAGCACAAAATACGATTCCATAAAAGATGTACGTGAATTACGTTTTCATGACTTGCAAAGGTCGTTTCTTTTACAAAATTAAATTAGAAACAATGGTACTAAGAAATTTACGTAAAGTAGGCTTTCATGACTTGAAAACAGTAGAATAAATATTATAAATAATGATAAGAAATATGTTGTGTTGATCTTACGGTAGAACTTTTTTGTGCTTAGGAGGACCAGATATATACGACAATAGATATATTTTTAAACTAAATTAAGTTCCGTCATGCTTGACGGGGGAGTTTTCTAGTATATGTATAAAACTAAATTTTCAGTTTTTATTGATTAACATTGTCGTTAGGTGACTCGACAGAACACGAAAAGAATTGTTATTTTAAAAATGACGTACAAGTTTCATTAAAAGTACCAATACGTATGTAGGTACATAACAAATTTTGAGAAGTTAGTTTATAGAAAACTATAGAAGATAAAGCAACAGATAGTAACGGCAGACAAAATCAAGAGTGAGAAGGACAACAACGAATGGAAGAATAGGAACTGAAAGGAAAAATAGGAAAAAGAAAACTGGATAGGTGGCCAACTGGAAGGAAAATGGGCGATCAAGGTGCATGAATGGAGGTTGAGAGAGCTTGGAATTTGAAAACGTATCAATTAATAGTCGAGTACAGTATAAGAAAACATAAGAAAGTTGCCAGTATCACAATGAAGGAGCAGAAATTAAGAGTACTGCGTTTGTAAACTCGGAAAGTAAGTATTATTGTCCATGCTTAGGGGTAAAACATCCGAATAAATAATAAAAACTGGAGATCTGGAATTTTACTAAAGATAAACAATTTCCTACTTTCCGTAAGGAAAGAAATTGGAACACGGCCGTAAATCAATTAGAGGTTTCAATCGCTCCTAAAGCCGTTTTCGTTAACTGTCCGCTGAGACCAATTCTGGAAACAAGGGGAATGCCATGGATTAACCGACCTTTTAATAAACACCCGATGCACATTCCAATAGCCAAGCTATCATATCCAATCAAGGAAGGCGAGCAGAAAACGGACCAGCAAAATACTCATTCGTTAATAGGGGTATTATCTGCCCCTAAACTGTTTTGAAATAGTAAATGTATACTTTAAGTATAAGGTTGTAGCTGAGAGTTTTATGCACTGTATTGTTGTATTTTTCACACATGTTGTAGCTATATTATAAATGTATATAATGTATTCAACATGTAATATGTGTTGCCATCGGACGATTACTCCAATCGTAACATATCTTTGATAATAATAATAATATTAGGGAATGGAACACTTTACTTGACAAATTTTAGATAACAATGCCGAAAAAAATTAAATATTTTTGAAAAGAAAGTAAATCTAGAAGAATGTATTTTTATGTGACTTCACGGCTGTAAAACATGGTACTATTGTATTCTACTCGTTCTTTTGTTTTATATTTCTTATCTGTAACTTAAATAAAATAATTATGTATGGGACTATGGATATATAACCATGCATATTATGTAAACATTTGCTGTTAATGTAATAATGTTATACTCTCCTCCATCGTTGCCACTATGCCAAACTGCAGCGTGCAGATAAATAAATATTCGGGGGCAAAATCTCTTCATCCTGAGAAGATTCCTTAATACAAGCCTTTTAGAACTGGTCTCGTCGGGCAAGTACAACGTCCACCAATGAAAAGCTTAAGACGCGTTTGAAACCTTTCATGTCCTACTTAATGACATTATGTAAAATTCATACTTGTAATGGTATGATGTAATGAAACTCGTGAAAAAATATTAAGATTTATCATATATATATATATTGCGCCACGGTGCAAAAGTAATCTACGATTAAAGAGACAGAAAGATTACAAGCATTGCATACTTACGGATGTAAGCAGACTGAAGTCAAGGCTGAAGAATCCACACGCGCTGAAGCGAAATTTGGTATGCAATAGCTGATGAGAGAATAAACGCAGCTGCGAAAGGAGAATATTGATGCAATGAATAAACTTAGTCATTAAAGGATGAGCAGTATGGCATTATTATCTCATTGCAGAGGGCAAATGCGACGTAAAGTATTATGCTTTCACATCTCGGTGAAAAATCAGTATTCAAATACAGCGGTAACTCGACTGACGAACCGCTGAACACACGAACTTCTTTCGTACTTCAATACGACCTCCAGATACGAACTGTGTTTCGACATACGAACCAAACGGTGCTTTTTAATCCTGACCACTGAATGTCATCACAGGCCGAAGAATATAGCAAACGAAGTCAATTAAGAGATATGGTAAGAAAGTGACATTCAATGCAAGATGTTCTATTTAGATACACTAATATATTTAATAAAATGTAATTAATTACTTTAAAAGAGTGGAGACAAAGAGACCCTGGACAGTTTCCTTAAGCAATATCTACCGAAGAGACAATAGGAATCATCATAGAATTTATAAATATATACTTATATGTGGAACAAATTAAGTTTGTAAGTCGAGGTCTCACTGTATATTTCAACGAAAATGCAGTTACTTTATTTAAGGTTAAACTTTAATTTGAGATATTTTAATGAACTTGTTATATTAAAAATATTGTCACCTATCGAAGAACTAGTTGTTTACTATATAACCGGTCCTTCTGTTTTTGAGAATTTGAAATTGTGAATCATTTTCATTTTTCAATATAAATTTTATAATAAATGTTATATGATATATTTCCTGAGGATTTTTAAAAGTAGTTTCAGGAGAAAAGTTTTCACTACGCAAGTCGACAAAGATGATGTAAAAATTTAAAGTATGAGCAAAACATCAAAAATAGGTTCTGTTTTTGGACATTAGGAGTTGCATTATATTCCGAACCTATATTTGATATTATAAG
>KZ308188.1:2128231-2138934 GCA_000376725.2 Ladona fulva | reverse complement strand
ATATAGATATATATATATATATATATATATATGTATGTATGTATGTATGATTATATGGTTTACCTACCACCTATGCTAGCTTACTCCCTTAAAATTCTTATCATTGTAAATTATTCCTATTATCGTGTATATTCCCTTTTTTATTAATTATGTTTATATACTATTATGTATATATCTTACATGTTGTATCTCTTACTGTGATGTCTATATCGTTATGTACAGAGTAATGTATTGCCTACAGGAGGGTTTTGAAGGGTTTTCCCTTCCGTCTTCGGGCGAATGACAGGCTAATTTTGCGATTTTGCAAATTTTGCATAAACAAAGGCACATTGAGTGAACGGAAAGACAAGAGTCTGTTATTTCTGTGCAAGGAACGTGTCTTGAAAGTTTCGTGTAAATTCGCGTGGCACAAACCTGGTGAGTTCCTAGTTAGAAGCAGAATTTTAAACCATTTGTCATAAATGAGTTGCTACTCTCTACATCTGGACTCCAGCCTTAAGCAAAGATCAGCAATGATTCACCTCATTCAAAGCCAATCGATAGGAAGTCACGGACTTGAGCAGCAGACCTGGGCTGAAAGCGATCCAACACAAAGAGGCAATCCCCCAGTTCGCCCGATTTTGGGCCTCCGCTCCCAGATACAGACTTGTGGTGAAGTACAGCAATGCGATTGTGTCCAGAAAGCTGTATATTCCTTGGAACACCATGGCTGTTCCGAACATTTTGTCCAGATGGTGTCCAAAACGAAAGAAGGAAAGCTGCAGAGACATCCAATTTACTACATTGAATACCACCGACTTTTCATTGGCAGAATTCAGGTTCCGTTCCCGCAGCACCAGGCGCATCTCTTCATTCAGAAGTGTCATCCTCTCGTGCAAGTTTCGGATCAAATTGAGAATTTGAGATTGAACCAAAGCGATCACGAGCGTGGAGTACACTGTCGCGTAGAACTGCGCTTGCCCGCCAATTCCAGAGTACTTTATTTTGGAGGGATTCCATAATATGAGGAAAGTTATGGCCCAAATCACAGATACTAACATTTGCCGATGTACTGACTTCCTGAGTCGTCGATAGATGTCGTCTTTACGACTGGATAACTTCATGGTTCTGTCCAAATCCAAAAATCCACGCAATAAACAGTGAATGTCACAGCGTTGGCTTATATACGAGGATGCAATGCAATAAACTAACACATTTTGAATGATAACCCAGGCCCTTTGAACGATTGTGTCCAACCACGTCCATCCTGGCGCTCTTTGCATGTAGGCTTGTGTGGCCGCGTAGCCAGCAAGGAGGAGGTATGCATACTGAAGGAATCTACTGTAGCAGTATAACCAGCGGCTGAATTCCTTATTGATACCATCGGGAAAAGGTGCCAGCCCCAAGATTCTGCTGCACACAAGGAGAGGCTTTAGAGACCAGTAAACACTACCCATTTCCCTTTGCTCTTTCGTCTACTTTAGTTTTATCTTCCGAAGTTACATATCTGAATTTTCCGACTCTAAAATATTAACTTTTGTCAAAAGGAGATAAGCCCAAATTCTTTTCACTGCTACACTCAGGATTTGTTAAGCATTGAGACCAACACCGACTTCTCGATCATTATCTCAATAACCTTTAAGGAGTGAATGATGACACCATTTCAGTCAAGAATGAGAAAAGACATCTTCTTTGAGCATTAAGCTCTAGTGATAAACATCTGAACGTTCTAAGACGAATTTTAAATTTTGAGTCAATCAACGGAAGAATGGGCATGCTCTCTTGGAAAATGTTTTGATATGGAGAAGGCTTAGTTGTGACGTTTGAATCAAAAGTATTCTTTGAGCGATAAAAGGATTTAATTCCTACCAATAGGTGCTGTAATGTATTATTTATAGCGATCGCAACTTTTTTCGCTCGTTGCCTTGGACTCATCTCCAATAAACAGACAGCAAACATGGAGTGTGAGGGAAGTAGAATGCATTTAGAGAAAGGCGTGTGTTTTAAAAGGGTGAGGATAATGAAGAATTTCTTTCACATAAAGTGACGATACGGTAATGAGGTGCGTTCTTGAAAACGGTAAAATTCCAGAGAAAAATCAATTAACAGTGTGGAAGAGACGCGGAATGGTAGTTCAGTGGTTAGAATACCTGCCCCCAATAAAAAAGCGTTAGCTTGAAGTATTTCTGTTTTAAAACATAATATAGAGAGCATCTACGACTAGATTACCCTGTGGACATCAAATGAAACTGAGAAGTTGTGTGTGGTCAATGTTAATTTATACCATAATTCAGTTAAACTCCAAGTCTAACACAAATATATTCTATGTGTTAATGAAATTAAATTTTTTTTTTGTTTACGAGTATGATTGCTGAAAAAATCGAATTGTATATAGCATCCATTATTGAATGTTATTTGAAAGACTGAAGTTGTCTATGTGTTTCACATCTTATGCAATGGGTTATTTGTGGTAATTTCAAATCTGACGAAAACTAATTTAGACTACTAAAGCTATTACGACAACATTTACAAATAAGGAAGAGAAACTATTAAGATGAGTTATCAGCACAATCTTATACTATGTTATAACAAACAAACCCTTACGAGTCAATAATAAATACCTTTCGGCATAAAAACTCAGAGCAAGATATGATTGCTACTACTCCTGAAGCATCCAACGCTGCTTTGGCCAGTTGCAAGTTGGAAAAAATAGCCATCTCGTAGTATGGAAAGTTCGACGTAATATGTTCTTGTACAACAAAATAGAGAAGGCTGAAGGTGAGTTGAATAAGGGCATACATTGTGCATAACGCAACTGCTTGCCCGGTGACATTGTTCACCACGTTAACGATGTTATAAAGCTGTAAGTGAAGCAAAAACCACACTTTACCCCGTCGGAGAAGTTCTTCTGCTGAATCCAGAGAATCAGAAATCTGTATGTCGCCAGTAAGAGACTCAATTCTCCTCCGAAGGTGCTGTAGAATGTTGTAGTGAAAAAGGTAGTAAGTATATCGGCAGCAATCACACCAGAGTACGGATACGTAAGACAGGCACGAGTAGGACAGGTTTGTTTTCTTGTAAAAATAGGAACACACCGTACCATCACATACAAGGCAAAATAAAATTGAGATTAACTGCTTCTGACTACTTCTGCGAAAACCACGCATATCAATCGCGATGTTGGAGGCACCCATTGTATTATCCACTTCTGCTAAAAGTTTGAAGAGGTTGAGAATGGCGTGGCGGTGGTGAAATGAGGTAAAGTAAACGCTGAACTGCACGAAAAAAGCTACGTTTGTCCAAGCAACTACTATGTAGTTGAATATTTTCCATGATTTCTGGTGTAATATTACTTCCAATATCTGGAGGACAGAGAAAATGGCGACTATTAGGTATATAATTACGCTGTAGAGTGGAAATGCAGGATATTTTCTCAAACCATCGTCCGCATTGATATCTATTGGCATCGGATAGAGGCCAAACGCTTTGCAGCACTTCAGCACCCATTCAGAATCTTTTAAAACTTTCCTAATGTAACCTAAATTCTGGATGTTTTGTCTTCGGGTTCCAGCGCGTTGTTGATTCTCAATGACGCCAGTTGACTCCATGACGAGGATCCCAAGATATTCTTCGATTTGGATGGTCTACGATACATCTACCTCTTCTCTTATACTGAGAGGAAATTCAGTAGCGCGATAAATAAATTGCCTGACAGCGACTGAAGAATATTATATATTGGAAAAGGTACGTTCTTTCTCTTGTGACAATAAGAAAGGTCTGAATTGAATGATAAAATTCAGATTCGCTTTTCACGGTTCTACTTATCGATTGCATCGTGTATCGATGTAAAGTAATGAAAATGATTGAAACCACACGTAAACACCGTCTATTGACACATCCCAGAGTATTTAATCATACCGAACCTCTATCTGACTCATCTACTATGTTTCGAAATAGAAAGAAGGAATTTAGCTAATGGAATAATTACAGTTATTACTGTTTAAATAGTAATTAGTTATAGTGTTAGATAAATCATTATATGATTATTATCGACTCAATATGCGAAGGTATTACCGCGGGGAAGGCCATAATTTTGGAAATGAAACTCCTCGTACTCTTCCATAGCATGTTTAATTTTGCGACATGTTTCGCTATCGAGCTAGCATCATTTATTAATGATAATTTTCCAAATCTTCCCGTTCATTTTTCTCCTTTTTTTAATTGGATAAAATGATGAATGAGAAAATCATCTTTGTCTGATGATATTAGCGAAATATTTCTCAATTATTAATCGCTTTCATTATCATACGTATATCGCTATATTTTTAGACCTCTTATATATTTAAGATGTATAATATTATGTATCAGCAATTTGTAATTGATAGCAATTGTAATAATAATAATAATAAATCGACTTTATTTCAGGGCGAGATTGAGACTAGTAAGTCTCTTCTTACATCTAACCCTAATGTACCTCAGAAGTGAGAACGAATACTTAGTTTTTTCACAGAAAATTCTTTATTTTCACAGAAAATTCTTTATTTGCGACTAGTTTTGTCTACATACAGATATCATCAGGCATGGGAAACGTAGCTTAAGTACAGAGGGAGGGAAGAAAAGGAGGTGTTGATATAAATACAAGGTGCCCAAAACCACACAAATGGATACCTTTGTCATAACCCCTCACCTCTCATTCCCTTACCCTCCATTCTCTTCCATGGTTGATCCTGATTTCTCCACTTAAGCTACGTTTCCGATGCCTGATGTCTGTTGTAGACCCAACGGTTTGAAACCATGGTCGTGTATTAAAAACCTGGTGTGGTATAGCGTTGAAGTGTTGTTCTATTTTTCTTCATGATGGAAGACTACCACGAATTTATTTAAAATTTGTCATACGATACATTTTTGGAATAAGAAGAATGGGAACCCTCCTAAAAAATAATTTCCTTAAAAGTTATAACATATCAGGCCGAAATTCGTCAATAATCTGTTAATTTCCTTCTTCTATTGCAGTTTCTAATACACCACTAATGGAAATTTTATAGGAATTGTTTGACGATCCTGTCCTTTCCATTGAAATGAAATATTATTAGAGATACTGTATTACTGTTCCTTTTTTGATTCACGCCGCATTCATACCGATGGAGAGCACCTATTCTTTCAAATCTGTTCCGGGAAATTTTGGATTGAAGCTCGATCTTTTTAGCTAACAGCTCGAACTCGACTCGAGTCTACATTTAAGATAAAGCTCGAGCATTTGTATCAATCTGGCTGGAGAAAGCAGCAATACTAGTGCTGTCTCCTCCAGCACTACTACATTTTTTAAACTACAGCACTACTTCTTTAATAGATAACGCTTACCTCCTTACAGATTGACTGACTGCAAGACAATATTGCTATGACGCCTGTAGACTCAAACACCGACTGGGAGACCAAAGATAAATACACAACGATCTTCTTTGAAGGCGGAAATTCCAACGGGAACCACTCATATCCGACGTAAGAGAAAATACAGAAAGTGAGCATAGTAAAAAAATAAATGGTTTTTAGTAAAGTCGCTATTCCAAAGACTTTGTCCACTACGTTAGTGATGCGATAAAGCCGAAGATGAAGAGATTTCCACAGTTTGCACCGTCGGAGAAAATCCTCTGTTTGCTGCAGATAATAAGCATGTTGAAGGTCATGTGTTAGAGACGAAATCCTTCTTCTTAGATGTTGAAGAATGTTGTAGTGAAGAAAATGGTGCAAAAATCGGCAGGACATGCACCAGATAATAACTCCAAAGGTTAAGTACACATAGTCACCGCCGGCTTTGATGTATAAAAAGTAATACAGGACACTATTTAAGATGAGACAAGATAAAATGAGGGTTAATTGCCACTGATTCCTTTTGCGAAAAGCTAGCATATCAATTGGGACGTTGAAAGCACCCATCTGGACGTCCACTTTCGCTAGAAGTTTGAAGATGTTGTGAATGGCGTAGCGTCGGCGAAATGAAGTAAAGTAAATAGAAAACTGCACTACATACACGAGGCTGCACCAAACGAAAATTATGAAACCCAATACCCGCGAAGCCATCGTGTTGAATACCACTGTCTCATAGTGATAAACCGAGATAATGGTGAAGATTATATACACAGCCACGCTATAAAAGGGAAATGCAGCCCATTTTCTCATACTATCCTCCGGTGTAACACTTGTTTGCATCGGATAGAGGCCGAACAACTTGCAGCATTTTAGAACACATTCAGAGGCTTTCACAATCTTCCTATCACAGGCAGTGGTATCTTCTTCTATCCTAGAGGAGCGGGTAAATATCTTTTTCGATTTGAAAAACATGGTGTGGATGAGTAATTCCCAACTCGTAGGACGCGTCCCTCGATGAGCACTTAAAAACCTGTATTGTGTGGGCCCTGTTGGTTGTTGTCGTATTAATACGTTTACTTTTTTTTTATTTCCTAAAATTTTACTTAATAGCTCATATATCCTTCCACTGTTTCCTAGACGTTAATCAACAAACTAAGTATTTGTAATAAGTTACATTTCATTAATCAGATAAATGAATACTTTTCATATTGGGGTACTTTACTGGTGGACCTGAGGTACTTGTTTGTTTGAGAATACGGAAAGTGGGACTCGAGACCTCAACGAATAAGAAAAACTGTTTTAAATGATATAAATCCTAACCGTAGCCCTTCCGCAAATACACCCAAAGTTCGTTTCCTGATATATTTATACAATTTATGTCTTCATTAGTTAACCTGGATAGCAGAAAACCTATGGTTGGGGAAATCTACCCGAATTAATAATTTATATTTCACTATGTATAACACTATCATAGAAGATAAAGTTACGAATTCTTGGTAGTATACATATGTCAAACTCCGACAACGTTTTTCAGTTTACGCGCCAAGACTGAATAGAAATCAAATGAGAGACGCTGAATTGAAATATTGGACACCCTGTTTTCTATATTTGTTCCAGTTCGTAACCGCAAATAATTTAAATTTCACCGGGAGAAAATGTCTGAAATACACGAATCAATATTTGTGAGTGGATAAGCTAAAAGACTTTCCTGAGCCTTTATAAACTGTTAGTTCTCTCTTCGATTACGTTTGGTATCGATTGATGAAAAGAGAACCAGCAAAATTAATCAAAAATACCGCTATTCGCACATTCGTACAACTTTCACTTTCACTTAAGAGAAGAAAAACACGAATAAGAGCTCGGTTTACTGAAAGTTCGTTCATATACGATGACCGTTCGTAATTTGTTTAACAATTTAACTTATATAGTCAATCAAGAAATACTTACAATCTCTTTCTCTCTGACAATTTCTATCTCTCAACCTTACACTCTCCTCTGACATATATGACATGAGGAAAACCAGCAAGAAACACAAAACTCAGAAAATCCCCCCTCTATTCTCCCAGAAGAAGTAACAGAGGCCATCAAGAAGATGAAGAATGGAAAGGCAGGAGGAGCTGATGGAGTTTTAGCAGAATATCTGAAACTTGGTGTTACAGAAATTTCTCCCGTCCTAGCGCAGTTATTTACTAATTGCCTTCGACAAGAGAGAATTCCGAAGGACTTTAACCATGCAAAGATTGTCCTTCTGCACAAGAAAGGAAGCAAGGAGGATTTGAAGAACTACCGCCCCATCAGCATCCTTCCTGTAAGCGGATACTCTTTGATGTGGATTTCATGGTCTACAATACAATACAAACGTCTTTTTATTGAGCTGAATCTAATTGTTCTACATCTACTTCTTGTGATATGTCGAGAAGTAATATACGCTACGCTTATCATGTAATGACAAATGAATAATAATATCACGATTACAGAGGGAAAAGAGACTAATTAATCTCCTCTTATATTTAACTCCATTTAATTAAAGACTTAAAGAAATAAATTTTGGGAAGTTAAACAAAAGAACAAGCAACAGAAAGATAATAATTATATTACGTTAGTTATAAAAATCGGAAGCCCTTTCGAACTTGACATGACTTAATTGTCCACTCGACTCTTTTACAATACGTAGCACACCATTGTTGGAAAAATAGCACCTTCAGGTAAAGGATCACAAGCTTCTGTGGTTGGTCAAGTCTAGGAAATATCTTATTCCTTATCCCACGATAATATGATCCACGGGAATCACCGGTGAAACACAACGGAAGCATAACCTTGAATGAAATAAATTATAAAGAGGTGACAACATACTCGACCAACTAAATCATTCTAAAGGAAAAAAATTCGGAAAAATCTTCTAGAAAACCATTATCTTAATTGCTTCAGAGAAATTTAATCAAATCAAATATTTCCATAGAATGTGTACAGTCATTCTGTATTGAGAGGTATTTGTGGATTTCAAAACTTCTAAATACATGTGAAATAAACATGTCAGAGGGTAGGAAAACGGGTAGGGCAAGATGGTGCGCACCCAGGAAAAACCCTAAGGAAGAATGGACTTGAAAAAAGTCTGATGGGACCGTGAATCGAACCCGGGTCTCCCAGTTGCCGGTCGGGTGCTCTGTCTGTTGAGTTATCCCGGCAGAACTGGATTAGAAAATTATTAATATTATATATTAAACTCCACGCCATTCGGGATACTTTGTGGGCAAGGAAGAGCGAAATTCTTGAAAGACATCTACATTCTTGTCATACAAACTGACACAACTGCGAGGAAATACTAAAATCTTATACAGTTATAATGCGCGTGATCTCTGGTAAAGGGAGTAATACTGGTAATTAAGTGTTTAGTGGATAGACTTCGAACTTAAGTGGAATAGTGGATAGTGGAATAGCATTTAAACTTCTACAAAGTGACTTAAATCAATTAGCCGAGTGGACCAAATTAAATGGGATGGAAATTAATGTTAGTAAATGTAAACATATCAAGTTCTTTGGAAGAGTCTCTAATACAGCATAATTACTCCCAAAACGACGAAAACATTAATGTCGTATCCGAATGCAAATATCTAGGTATCAAGCTAACCGAGAATCTTAAATTTGGAAGGTACATACATACGTAGAGGACATTGTTGCTAAGGGTTATAGAAATCTTCACTTCGTAGTGAGGAACCTAAAAAGGACTGGGAAGGGAGTCAGAGAAAGAGGGTACAAATCCTTGGTCAGGCCGATTGTAGAGTATGCAACGTTTGGGGTCCCCACGAAACGGGCCTTATTAAGAAACGCGAAGGCGTGTTAAGCACGTAGTTGGCACACACAAGAAAGCCGAAAGTGTAAGAATAATTGTAATGTAGTAATGGTAGCACATTAGAAGTGGAAATCAATAAAATCGAGAAGGAAGACAAAAACTTTAGTCGGGATGTACAAAACATGGAACAATGGATTAACTGCGTGCCATTTTTAAACCTAAGAGCAGAAAACAGCCATAGCGAAATACTCATTCGTTAACAGGGGTATTAAGGAATTGAACGCTTTACCTGGAGAAGTTCTCACTCCAATGCCGAAAAATGTTAAAGTTTTTAATTTATTAAGATTAAGTTTGTTGCAGAATATGGACAAACACCCAAAAACCATCAAAAGTAACTCAGATACTTTAGTTATTTTTGATGGTTTTTGGATATTTTTCCTTATTCTGATACTTCAACCATCAGGAGACAATTACTTATTATAATGTTCCTGTGGATGAAATCCTCAACATAGTGAAGAAAGTTATGAAGGATAACCTCATAGACAACACCTATGTCAGTGAATTAATGTTTACTAAAAGAGTGTGTTGACCTAAATTATTATCTCTTCGATGGTTCTTTTTACTGTCAAACTAATGGTCTTGCAATTGGTTCTTCACTATCTATAATTTTTGCTGATGTGATTCTTGATCATTTTGAATTCTTATTGCTGCTAAATTTATTCAACAAATCTAGGTAATATTTCTGGTCATGACTCCAAGGATTCAACCACTGTTCCTGCATCATTGGAGGATATAGTGAAAGAAATGGGAAGAGAAGCCCCATCTGATATATCCAGATTATGTGTTGGTATACCAAAAGAATATCATTGTCCTGGAATGTCACCTGAGGTCATATCGATGTGGGGAGATGTAGCAGACACTCTTGAGAAAGCAGGAGCAAAAGTTATAGAGGTAAGAAACATTGGAGGACATGATTGAATGATGGAAAACAATCTGATATATTTTAATTTAGATGAAATGAATGTGTATGATACAGAAGATGATGTACGAAATATTCCTTTATTTTCTGTTGCTTATTTGTGTCCCAATAATGTAGATTTGATTGGAATAGAAATTGATTCATTCAGAAGATGACTCTTCTAAAGAAGATAGATACAGGTGTAGAGAATGAGCCCTGACAAATAACATAGCATAATAATAATGGATCAAATATAAGTGAAATTATTAATAAGTATTGTGGTTACTGTATTAAAAATATATCTTTACAATTACTAAAAATCAGCTAGTCAGTGATTCATTAATATGTAATCAACACTTTAAAGACCAACTGTTAAAGACATGTATTTGATGTACTTCTTGTCCAATTGGTTCAAATTTCAAAAGAGACTTTTTATAATTCAGTGTACCAGTTCTAATAACAAGAAAACTCATCTGTGGTTATCTTTCAGCTAAACCTGGCATGTTTGTTCACCACATAGGATTCAGGGTATTTTTTTTTACTTTTTTCTAAAAATTTTATTTTGACTAAAGGTCAAACATCTGATGAAGACAAAAAATCATTTGTCGT
>KZ308188.1:2002350-2083817 GCA_000376725.2 Ladona fulva | reverse complement strand
GATTAACCGATTATGTGAGTAACTACTAATGGGCGCAGTTAACAAGTATTTCCGTTGGATCTAAACGAAAGTCCATTCTTCACAAAACATCGCATTTAAACTTCAATTCGTCGTATTTACGAAATTTATTGTATGGTTTTTGAGCTGTTTAGGCTAGTTTTCTGTTATGTAAGCTATTTATCTTTGTTTTCTTATTTCCAGTAATATAAATAAATTAATTCCGAAAAGAAGAATAGACAGACGTAATTTGACCACATGGCATTATCTGGCAGGAGAATCAAATTAGAGTCTTCCTCATGTGGTTCCATCATTTGTATTAAAGCATCAACCTCATTCAAAAGCAAATTACATATTTTGATTTCAATTCAATATATTCTGTCATAAGTAAATTCCCAAGGAATAAAAAATAGAGTTAAAATTACTCTTCTAAAATTTTCTCCGTAAAATATCATTTTTACATGTCTTATAGATGAGAGATTTCAAAATTCCAAAACAGCTCAAATTTCACAATAATTCGTCCAAAATACAATAGGTTCCATGAGTACTCCTTCAGGGATAGAAGTAGAAAAGCTTTTTCGATCCCTGAAGGCGACCCGCCATAAATATAGAATATTCTCGAATGAATTCCGTAATTTTAATTCCGTGTTGAAGTATTCTTCCCTGAAACCAGCTTTATAATGTTTGTAAGAGATCTAAAAATTCAAAATTATCGCTCCTAAGAAAGTATACCCTCACTTATAAAGGATAAATTCGAAAAGGATGGTCGCTAGAATATTTCTTGGATAATAAATGTTAATTCAGATTCCATGATGGATCAGATACACACATTGATTTTTAACCAACGAATTCTTATTATATATCTACGGTCCATACAGTTAGAACACGGATCAGGACTACAATTAACAAAAAGACCGAAAACACACAAAAAAGTTAAAATCACTTCAGAGCGGTATTAAGTCGAAATGTGCGTGTATTGGAAACATCAAACAGGAGAAAAACAAAGGAAAGGGAGAAGCTTTCCTGCCGTTGTTTGTCTAAACATGCCGTAAAAATGGATTCTCGATCGAATAAATTTCTACCGAGCCAAAGAGCTTAAAGAGAAGGTTTGGAGTGCAGCGGACGTAACTGCTGGGCCAGTAAATAAATGCTAAACAATGAACGCGAGATAACCGAAAACCACACTGCCGAAATGAAGGGGGATCGGTGAACAATAGGAAGCGGAGGTCAGAGACTGCGATTCTCACGTTGCCACTATGGACTCCCACGTCCACAATGCTCCGTCCGACGTGAAATCGTTTTGGCATTATTTAGGAAAAAAAAGGAAATCTTCGTTCGCGTTTTGATCGACTATCGTGGCGTACAAACCGAGACTTGGCCCTGATAGACTCCTTCCCCGCTCTCCACACCAATCCCGATGCGGCTGCCAAAATTATTTTCTCCAATCTTTTTGCGCTTCGACCAACCCACTGTTGTGAGTTGGAATCATATCAGCTACAGCATTTTCCGCTGTGCACTGATCTGAGGCATTCAATATTTCAGTTGAAACGGAGTGCTTGCGGTGAGAGGAATTTGAGGCGGTGGTCTTTATATTCCAGTCTATATTGCTATCGCAACAAAAATATAGACACAATCGATATTCGATGTGAATATAACAACCACGATGCCTATTGAAAAAATAGCATTGAATAAAAAATGGGAAATAATATAGAAAAATAAGGCACATTCACCTATTGAAGGGTAGTACACTTATGTATGGTGTCTATCGAAAAGAAAGTTTCATATTTTTAAACTGCTAAAATGAAAACCATATGAAAAAGGACGATCCATTTAAGAAAGGAAAAATCATTCAGTGAAAGGTATTATTTTATAGAAGGAAATCTTCCATAGACTAAAAAGTACTGAACTTCAATTCCTATTTCGAGATCAAAATTTCTACAAAAAATATTTGCAGTCATAACACATGGATAAAAAGAAGTGAAAAATATCGATATGATTGGGACACTCACCCAGGTTTCTAATCAGAATACCTATTACCTGTGATATACTATTCAAAATATCTGCCCGGAAAATAGGAGTTGAGTCCCAGTCATATCGCAATTTCTCTTTGTCTATGGGTTTTCAGCCGCACGGGTATCCGTACCAGGTTATGACCTTGCTACCAAACCATTACCGTAAAAGAAAATTTTAAATCTATAGCGGACAATGAGAGTATAAATCTTTAAAGAATTCCTTTCTTTTGAAACTTGATCTCAGTGTGGGCAATGATTATTTCTACATTTAATTTTGTAATAGAAGAAGAGCCTACAAACTGGTGGAAGGAACTTTACATGCAATTCTAATGATATCGCTTTGACTCGTCTTGGATCCAACCGGTGACCATTACAGAAATAAAAATTATCCTTTTATCTGCGCGGTGTTCACTTTTAATAATGTGTTTCAAAGTTGTAAAGCTTATGGTATTGGACATTATGCGGAGCATACACACCCAAATTTTTAAAATGGAACAGCTGAGATGCCTTTTGATTGCCAACGGAAGGAAGGAAATAAATACCATACCAATTGCGAGTTACTCAACACAAACGATAACAAAAGATAGCCACTGTGACAAAAGAGACGCAAAATTTCGTTATTACCTATAGACCGGAAATATTACTACTATACGCGAGACACTAACCGATCATGAAAATAGAGTCATGCAACATGAGCCTTCTACACGTCGAAAGGTACCTCGCATCTGTTCCTTAAGTAAAGCACATTTATTAGCTTAATTTATTTTAAATACCGTTGGCAATATCGAGAATAAACACTTCTCGTTGATGTTAGTTGTCCATGCGGTTCGTCAGTGCAAATTATTTGTAACTGCAAATGCTATTTCCGCATCTCCATCATATTGCTTGGTATTCATTTTGCTACCAGAAAAGAAGGGAACAGTAACAGCTATCCGTTCTTGCAATAATCACGCAAAATCTCTTTGTTGTCCTGTCTCAGAAATCCTGTTCGCCAAGTACGGAAATATTTTATCATTAACGGGGTAAATCATCTATATAAGAGAGGGACATAGTCCTTCTATCACAGCAACCAGACGAATTTATTATGTACTTTGGACCATGGAATATTATATATATTGGCAAGAAAAATTGAGAAAGAGTTTGATTTTACAGTGGAGAGCAGAACATCGACAAAGGAAACGCCCATTGATAGTAGTTCGATAGCAATTTTTAGTAATCGTTTTATAATTAATTCCATAACTTGATGATGAATTTATATTCAATTTATTTATTTATAATTGCATTTCTTATGGAAAAGTATACTTGAATACCCTCAACCAAATCTGGGCCGAAGGCAGTTTTCCGAGCCCCTGGAGAGAAACTACGGTCATCCCGATTCCCAAGAAGGGAAAAGACATAACCGAACCAGACAACTATAGGCCAATTTCGTTAACTAGCTGCCTGTGCAAAATGATGGAGAGGATGGCTAACCGCCGCCTCATTTGGTGGCTCGAGAGGTATAACCTTCTCTCCAGTATCCAGTGCTGATTCCGAAAAGGCTGCTCTACAGTTGATCACATCTCTCGGGCAGAAAACCTCATCCAGGAAGCTTGTGTAAGACGCTAGCATGTGATAGGTGTCTTCTTCGATATGAAGAAAGCATACGACAGGGTTTGGCGTTACAAAATTTTAAAGACTCTGCACAGATGGGGTTTCAGGGGTAAACTACCTTTATTTATCCAAAATTCTTTATCTAGTCGATTTTTTAGAATTAAAATTGGAAAATCTTTATCGAAATTTTACAAACAAGAAAACGGAATCCACCAGGGCTCGATAATGAGCGTCATACTGTTTGCGATAGCAATTAATGACATCGCAGAATGTCTAACCACACAAACGATGGGAGTTCTCTTCGTTGACGATTTTGCAATCCTCTGTCGTGCTACCAAACCTGAAATCGCCGCCAATCTTATTCAACCGGCATTAGAAGAACTCAACCGCTGGGCACAGGTCAATGGATTTCGCTTTTCCACAGACAAAACAAAATGAGTCCATTTCCACGGGACACGCGGAATTCATATCACCACAACACTTCGTCTTGGGGGTAGGAACCTAACATACGTACCCTCAACCCGCTTCCTGGGTCTAACGTTCGACCGCCACATCAACTGGCGCGAGCACATTATTTATTTAAAGAATAAATGTTTTAAATATTTTAAGATTTCTAAGCCAGTCCATATGGGAGGAGGATCGTAGCACCATGCTTCTGTTATACCGGGCATTGGTAAGATCTCGGTTGGACTATGGATGTGCCATCTACTCCTCCGCACGAGAGTCACTTCTAAGGTCGTTATCCACAGTCCATAACACCGGACTTCGGATAGCAACTGGTGCTTACCGGACATCCCCAATTCTTAGCATATACACCTGATGCTGGAGAACCACCTCTGGCGATCCGACGTAATAATTTGATATGCAGCTATGCCACGACAATCCTATCGATGCGGACACATCCATGCTACGACATGATCTCCAACCCACAGCTTTTAGAAGTTTTTAATCGAAAGACAAAGGCTACGCGACCGATGAATGTTCATTTTAACGATTTTATCCAAGCCCAAAAAATTAACCTACCTGATCTTTATCATAAAGGCTGTTCCAGAAGCCCTCCCTGGCTGACGCCCCGCCCGAATATCAATTTTCTGTTACATAACACAGATCCTCTACCACGGCTAAAGAATATAAGCAGTCTTTTTACCAGATTTTACCAGCGTGGGAAGACGACCAGAACAAAATATCCGGAGTATTTAGTTTCCTTAGACAAAGTTGGCTCTTCAAAAAACTGTGAAGATGTCCCCAAAAAAAACCTTAAATTCATCCTGCAGTAGCCGTAACCTTTTAACACATTTAACTCACTAACGCAATCTGGTAAACACCATGACACAACTGAAATACCAAAGAGAGATCTCAACCTGAACTAACAAATGGTGCAATATGACCTAGTTGTCGACGCAACCTAAACAATAATCAACAATCAATTATGAGACCAACTAAAACTAGCAAAAGTTGCCACTGATTGTCACAATGGCTCATTTTTGTTACACAATATTTTTCATAGTATGGCTTAACAATCTGCTTCAGCTTTGGATAAAAGAGCTGGGGCTGTTAGGCATACAAAAACTTTCTGCTTCTCAATAAGTGAGGCTCTTTAAAGACTGACATCCACCCATTACTCTTCAATGGATCGTTTAACAAAGCTATTGAATGGTTTTACTGTAAAATCGATTAAATTGATCTGCTAGCAACTTTATTTTATCGAATGAAGTCGATGAACGTGAGTTGAGTTACTGGATGAGAGAATTTGTCATCCAGAAAATCCCATGAAAGCAAATTCTGGTGGACTCAGTGATATCTCTTCTCTTGCTCTTAAATTATGGAAGAATGCCATACCATTTGAAAATTAATAATTAAACTTTGTACCGCAAATAATACCTTTTTATTTCTTATTCCTTGATTGTGTAATGTTACATTTTGATCCAAGTCCAAATTAAGATCCAAATTATATTTGAAATACTGGATGAACGTAAGAACATACGGTAAAGCCAAACCAACAATCTATGTTGCGGGTGGAAGTGAAGAATTTATTTCTTTTTATTTTTATTTTATAACAAATTTCCATGTATAATTTGATGTATTGCAATTATGTATTTACTTTTAAATAAAAAAACACAAAGTCCTAGAAAAGTGACATTCTGCAATATGGGGGTTATATCAAACACTCCCTCGTCTACAGAATTAAACAAGGACTGGAATAGAGATGAAGTCCCAAAAGAGTCACTCGGAAAAGAACCTGTGTGACAGTGCTTCCAAAGATTTTGCCCTATTCAGCAAATTTTACCTCATGTCTGGCACATGTTGATTCAAACATAAAGGCACACTTAATTATTCCTTCAGTAATATCAATCCAAATTAATAAGAGAAAGAAGAATGAATTAAGAAATTCCTTAGGTTAAACTTAGGGCTCCTTAGTTTAGGCTTAAGAGAAGGCCTTGCATGGAATAAAATATTTGAAGCTTCCACTCATACGGGCTCTCATAAAGGAGCCCTACCAGCATGGACCCGAAGAGGCTGCAACTTAAATCCTGCTGCAGAAGTTGAAATGTTTTCATTAGACTGCAGAAGTTGAAATGTTTTCATTAGACATATTTGTACTGGGAGTAAAAGACAGTTCGATGAAGTTTTATTTTACAGCGTAAAACACGGCCAAAGGAAACACCCTTGTAACTTTATTTCAATAGTAGTTTTCAGTAATAGTCTCATAATTGATTTAATAGCCTGATAATAAATTTATATGCATGAGTAAGATAAACCATGGAACTCTTCATTTTCAGTGATAGCAAGGAATATTTTAAATCTATGTTCTAATGTATTTTTATTGAACGTAAATCTATTATTTATTCAGAAATTCATTACTGTTTGGCAGTGCTTTTGTTTAGGACAATGAAAGGGTCATAAAACAACATGACATATTTCTCCAGAGATCCATTTTTTCAAAACTTTTTCCTTGATAAAAAATATAAGCAGTGTAGATGGTTTTCTATCTGGCTTATGGAAAGTTAAACTTCTTCAGAAACTGGTATTATAGCAACCATATGAGGTGATCATAAATCAAAAAATTCTCCAACATTATGACATTTCCTAAATTTGGTGAGATAGGTTGTTTTATTTGAATAGTATCGACATAACACTTTATCAATGGCAAATGTTAACAATTAATATTTAATAGCTTCTCCTTAAAAAATACAAACTGAGCCTTCTTCTCTTAATTTAATAATTCTTTAACATTTTAATAGTGGGTTACAATTTTTGTAGATGTAAACATTTGGATGGGCAGACATTTTACATGATGAGGTCAGGGCATACTTCTAATATTATTATTCATAATATTCTGCAACATTTAAAGATAGTAGAAGGGCAAAGCAAAAGAAGAAAATTGTAATTTTTCTGCAGTTTAATTATAACGAAAGGTATCACTACCGGAGAAGTATCATCAGGTATAATGAAGCATTTGATCACATCAATTCAAAAAATGAATACTATAATGTGAGTAATAACTCCTTAATGTAGCATCAGTAAAAATGTTGCATGGCGAGCAGACTTAAAGGGTCAAACGCATCACTGTTCATGGTAGCTGTGTTGAATTTATGTACTAAAATACTTAAATATTTCTTTTAATATAAGTAAATAAACCACAAAAGCAGCTAAAAGTCACTGAATGAGATTAGATAAACTGCTGAAAAGAATTTTAGAATAAAATTACTTAACTTTACTAATAAATATTAAACCATCATAAAATGTATAATTAAGATACATTTCCGAATGGGTTTGAGAGATGTTCTGCCAGGATAGCTCAACAGACAGAGCACCTGACCGTCAATTGGGAGACCCGGGTCCGATTCCCGGTCCCTCAGACTTTTTTCAAGTCCATTCTTCCTTGGGATTTTTCCTGGGTGCGCACCATCTTGCGCAAAGTCACCCTTACCCGTTTTCCTGTGTGTAAGATACAGAATATGCAATTTGTCTTTCATCAAGAAAAATTGGATTGCTATTTTGATGAATAAGAAAGTCAAGCTTTTAGCATTAAAGTACAAGGTGGAAGGTCTACATAACAGAGCGTTCTACATAGAAAATGCAAAATGACCACAAAACTTCAAAAAAGTCGCTAAAAGATGAAAAAGTTGCTAGATCTAGCAAAAAAAATATATTAATTGGCAGCTTTGGCTGTGCAGCACCCAATGCTTCAGTAGCAAAGTGTTTAGAAGTTAAACTACAACTACAATTACACTTCAATTACACTACTTCAACTACAATTTGTCAATAATTGTAAAAAATCAGATGAAGGTATATTTTTGGAAATAAAATGGTGTACCTTCAGATTCAGTAAGAAATAGCTTTCTATTTGATAATATCCATCGATTATCATGCTCAAAGTTAAATTTAATTGCAATCCTGACTTTTTCTTTTGTCTTTCTTGTATTGGATCATTTTCAGGTTAGGATGGATTGATTGGGAAAAGAACAGTTCCAGTTTTGATTTTCACAATATGAGATGGGCATACTTTGAAGGAATGAAGTGGATAACTCGAAAGAGTCAATTCTTCTGATGTGATATCTATTGATTGATGTTTAAGGATGAAAGAAACAAAAGAATAGTAAGGTCTGTTTCTAAGCTGAATTTAATGATATTGAAGAAGAATTTTGAAGGAATTTTTATGAAATAGTGTATCTGATGGATTTGACAAAATATCAATATAAAACACATTTGGGTACTCAATGAATATTTTTTAATATAAATGAAGGAACTTCTTATTATATTTAACAGCAATATTCCACTGTTATGTTCTGATAGTAAGCTGCAGAAATCGTTGAAAAGGAAGGACCTTTGATGCAGAAATTGTGAGTACACCACAAGTGCATGTGAATTGCAAGTCAGATGAAAGGCTTAATGTCATCATCTCTAATGGAACAGAATTTGGAAGCACCAATCAATGGATGGAGGGCTGGATTGGTCTCTGCCTTGAACATCTTCCTTCTGAATGTAGGTAAAATTTTGTCAATAAACCAGGAACTTTTTTCAGCATACTGTGATATTGTCAGTTTACCTCCTTGGTATTAATGTCATTGAGTTGTACAAGGTAGGATATGAAGTTTAATTTATTTTGGAATTTTTCATCACATAGCAGCATATAAAAGTCAATATTGATGTACATAGTCAATCTTGGCCAGATGGTAGCCAAGAATATTTTGTGGTTATGCTTTAATTTCTCTTAATGTCATATTGTATACAACCTAAAAATCAAGAATTCTCAAATTGATTAATGTCATACTATTTCATAAATAACAACAAAAATATAAGCTGAATATTATTAAATTCTTCAGAGAAGGACAAACTTCTAATTTTCAGTAACTATTAATTGAATTAATATAATTATTAAAAGTGTTCTTCGGTTTGCTTTCACATGGTTTTAATGTCCATTAAAGTCTGTTCTGTTTGTTGTGCTGACTAATGATGCTTCCATTGTATGTGATGTGAGACAATCACATGCCACAGAATTATCTTTTTCTGCTAATTGAAACTGAACTAGAATAACCAAATGAGTCACCACAGCTGCTGTCATCTGAAAAATTAAAAGATGGCATAATGAAAACCTAAAGCTCTCAAAATAACAACTCTATTGGTTAGAATGTATTATCTTTTTATAAGACTTAAGCAATACCATAAATTTCAATCATTTATCTATTTTTATTGTTTCTTAGTTGAGAATGTGTACAATTATTACTTTTGAAAATGATGAAAATAAAGACTTTTTGGGAAATATGTCTTGGAGTTTATGCACAGGTTTTTGACATTCATTTCCTTTCTAACATATAGAATAGTAAAATCACAATAAAATCATTACTGCTGAGAAAAGAATTAATTTGATCCATGTATAGCTATGCTACAAGGAAATTAGAAGGGTACGAAAAAGTTTGGATACATTTCATACAACTGCCATCACTAGTGGTGTTTAATTCTTTAACTTTACTTAAGACCATTTTTTCATTGTATTCCATTTACCATTTAATCTGCTGCTCTTTTCAGATCCTTGAGACGGATTTTTTTACAATCTGCTGTAAATTAATGGAAATATTATCCTTTCCATTGCTTTAAATAATCTGCTTGCCATGTACATTTTGGAAGAGGCATTTCTTTCTCTCTGAAGAAAGACTCCCATGATTTTGCTCTGCCTAGCTATCACTTTGAGGACATTTAAGCAATTAAGTTAGACTGTGCACATAATCAAGCAGTTAAATTCATCTTCAATTCAAAAAGGTCTGATCATATCACTCCCTTATTGCAGCGACTATCATAGCTGCGGCTCGAGGTAAGGTGCAAGCTTCACACTCTCACTCTTGTCCACAAAATCTTAAGAGGTAATTCTCCTTTCTACCTGTCATCCTATTTCCATGCTTTAAACTCTTTGCACAATCTAGCAACACACTCCAACAACAAACTAACGATACAATGTCACAGAACCAATATGTGCAGCAAACCCTTCCTCATTCACGGGGCCAGATTGTGGAATAAAATCCTCCATAGTAACCTAACTGAGATATCACCATCCTCTTTCAAACGCTTAACATCCAAACATCTCTTCAATACTGAAAACCATTGCATTCCTTCTGGGCTTTCATAACAAAACCTCGATACAATCGAGAGAGGGCCATTAGGGGACCTAAGTAAGCATCCATGTTGTTTCAAAGCCCATCTTCCAAACATGAGCTTTTTTACCAGATAGATTTACCTAAAACTATATGGATTATATGGAATATATATGGAATTTTAATATCTCCAGGGCGCTCCAAAATAGATATATAGCTAAGTAACCCCAAGTAAATATTCAGGTTGACAACAAAAGATTGAGCATCTGGGATGACTTATTCTGTTTCCCTATGATGATTATAATTTATAATTAAAGAGCATTTCAAGTGACCGAGAGTCAAAATCAAGGTCACTTTTGATTTTTTGCAATGCCTGTACATATATAAAAGATCTCTTTTCTCTTCATACCGTGTTGAGGTCACCTATCTCTAAGTGGACTGTTTAAATAAGTCCAATGGTTCACCTCAAGGTAATTCTCATGAAGAAAAGGAAGTGGCCTGGCTTAGAAACAAAGACGATATTTCTTGAGTTATCTCATCTTTTAACTATTTCTATAGTTTCAAGTAGAATTCCTTTCATGAAGTGAATCAAATTCAAGATGCACAATGGCAATGTGTCATTGGCAGCTAACAAAGTAAAAAATGACAATCTGTTTGGTCAAAAAATTGCATTTCAACTATCACCAATGTGTTGAGATGAAATCTAATCTGGGAGCTCGATATGAAGATGATAAGACTCCAACATCTGTGGGAGCAAGATCTGTTCTTTCCGTAGATAACACTGTCAGAGTTCATTGCCTCATCAAGGCAGAGGGGTGCTAAGGAAGGTTGGAGGTGTTGTACAGTCCAGGTTGAACCATGCTAAGGCTTTAACAGAAACTCTGAACAAACAGTAATCTGTTTTATTCTACAAAAAGGTATTTACCAACCAGCAGGAGAACAGACAGGTGATTTATTGTCTTTCATTCCCCAAATATTATTTCCACAATGAGCCTCTGCAATGGAAATTTATTCGGACATAAAAGCTTCACTTATTAGGATGTCTGGTAAGTGGTGGCATTACAGAGATCTGGCAAGAAGAGCTACCACCCTTCACTTCACAGCATACAACTCTCACAGATTGTAGAGTAAAGATCAACTCCTGGAGCTACTGAATGAAGCAGAGAAGTTGAAATGGGCTGTCAGGCTGTCATCAGACTCAGCAAAGCCCAAAGAAAATCAGACCTTATAACACACAAGGAAGAGCACTTGTTTTATTACAGGGGTACAAAGGATGGTAGACTTGGAGGAGTTGGCTTCTTGGTTGACAGAAAGAGGAAAATAATGTAGAAAAAATAGAAAGTGTATCTGACAGTGTATATAGGCTTATTCTCAAGATAAATCAGAATTACTCTGCTTAGATCAACCAAGTTTATGCACCCACAGTGGCAAGCAGCAAAGATCAAATTAAAAACTATCAGTACTGATCACTGAATAGGAGGCACACTTCTTTAAAAATATTTTTTAAACGCTTAAACTATTTTAATATTCCTATAGGTAAGCAAGAAAAAGTAGAGAGTACACCATCATCTATGAATGAGCATCACTATAAAATGTCATCCCAATTCGGAGGTTTACTTCCAAAACATCCACAGGTCTTTCTTTACTGCTTTTCTAATGATGTATCTCAGTGTACTATTTGTCCTGGCATACATATATATCCTCCACTTTATACCACCTGCTATATCTATCTCCACTACATATTTTGCACCTTTTTACCTTTTTGAAATCATTTTTCAAAAGCTGTTCAGTCTTTGCCCTGGAGAACCTCATGTGGTTAGCCTTACACAGCCTAGTTTTTTGTCGCCCTGTACTTCTTTCAATGCAACTACATCTTGCTGTTTATCAGAGAAGATTAAAATGGGTGCGAGAAATAAAAATTTTCAATTCACAGATTAATTGCTAACTTTTGTGAGAGTGTTTAAGCCTTCATTCAATCTTTTAGAAAAAGGTAGTTTAGTCTAGCTAAGCAATAGTAGACAAAGAAATGTAGCATTTTACTTAACACATGTTCTAAAATGAAAGAATTATACTTACTGATGTAAGCAAACTGAAGTCAAGACTGAAGAATCCGCATGCAGTGAAGCGGAATTTGGTATGCAACAATTGATGTGAGAATAGACGCAACTGTTAGAGAAGAAACAGCAGTTATATAAAATAAAATTATGATTTGTCAAAAAATAAATATTAAATAAAAGAAATAAACAAATGAAATGCAGGAAAATGCAATGCATCAGAAGAAATTTATCCAATTTAAAAAATTACCAGTTGGTCAATTTAAAGTCAAACTTGTGTTGAATATTTTAAACCTTGTGTTATATCCACCATTAATGAAATCTTTTAACAACAAACCTATATGAAAATGTATTATGTTAAATCCGTATATCATGAAAATGTTTATTTTTGACTAGTAAAATTCCAATTTTTATGTAATTGACAGAAATGCTACGGATATGAATTTCAGGTGTGGAAATGTACAAGGTGATTCTAAATTTGCTCATCCATTTTCATTTTTTTTTGTTTCTTTTATGTCACATGATCCCAGATTCCTCTGAATATGCAGCCATGGGCTCAGTGGTATAAACTCTTTTTTATGCTGCTTTTCGCATTATAAATCTATAATGCATTTGAGAGTTATATAAGAATTTGTCTCACCTCACGCCTAGCTTGATTGTCCTTCACCTTGAGGAGAACCTCTGATACCAAAACACCAGTTGAATCAGCCTTTCTCATATCCAAAGGATATAAAATAAGAAGAGAAAGCATTTATGTAGATTTATTTTTCAAGTAACAAGGCACCACTCCTTTCTAGAGTTCTTCCACAGCATGAAATACAATTATTTACTTAATTGGTAAACATTAAAAACCTGCAAAAATAAATTATATAACAAGCTCATGTGGCATTATTTTAACAATAATAAAAGAGAGAGGTTTAGCTGCATTCTTTGGATTAATTACAAATATCTCAATATCTCTGTCATTACTTTATTTACTACCAATATCTGAATTAACTGATAATCTGATAACTGATAATCTGGTAACTGATTAAATAATACCCTTCTACTTCTTGTTCTACTAGAAGTTCCCAAGGTATTTTGAAATGTTTGATGATATGTGTATGTTGAATGTACTCTTAAATTGAAAAGGATGAAGAAGATAAAAGTGCGCATATTACTTAATATAAAATCACAGTTTCTGTCATGTATTTACGGAAAACTAAATAAACTGAGATTACATTAACTGTAAATTAAGGAGGATCTTTGATTAGAGAACAAATTATAAAATTGCTGTCAATGTTTGAATGGAAATCAAATTCAAAGATGAGTTTATGAAGGCTATTGATGATATTGATTGGTGGCAGCAAAAATTATTAAAACACAAGACAAAGATAATTTTAAAGTGCTTATGAAGAAGGCTATAGTCAAAGAGATAATAATGAGGAAACTCAGACATAGTAGATAAGATTATCAGTAATAATTTTATTTTAAGAAGCTACCATCCTTGGACAATCTAAAAATATATAGAGAAATTATAACAGGATGATATCAAAAGATACTACAAAGATATAATGGCCAAAAAAATTAAGAAAATGAAAAAACTGAACAGAAATTACTATATTGAGGAAAACAGCAGGCAAGATTCAATAATACATTCACTTTTGTCATACATTTACATATATTGGTAAATCTTTGGATAAATCAATATCCTTATCTTAAACCACCTCTGCTTTGCAAAGCTGTTATGCCACATTTGGCTCCACCAAGGTAACACTAAACCTGCCAACAAAATGCCAAAGCTGTCACCATATCAGTGCACAGGTAGTGTGTACTAATGTGGTGGAGTACAGTGTTCCTAAATGCTCAATTACACTCTGCAAGTTTACTGGCTACTTGCCTGAAATTCACTCCCTGCTAGTAAATTTGCTCTGAGTAATAAGGTTTAAACTTGTATTCCTAGTAAACTCATAGCTCACTCTGCCAGTTTGAGTAAAGGTGAAGACTGGGCTGCATTAATCACTTCTCACTAGCATTTATACTCTTTCGCCAGTAAAGACACCTGTACAATACCCTTTTCTGATGGCTGATGCATCGAGCCTTCCACTTTTAGGAAATTTAATATGTTATCTCTTCCTTGCATTTTTATATTTATTATTGTTGTATATATTAGATGTAATTTGCAGCACTTCATTGCAAATGCTGATGAACATTATCATAAGACTTGAAATCTTAAAACTTATAGATTCCTTTTGTATTAACTAGATTCCATTATCTTGGACCTAGTCATATGGGCCTTATACTATACAATAAGATATCTAGTTCTCTTTAGAAGGATATGTCAATTGCCTCATTTAAGTGCAAATATAAGACTTTTTTGATTGATAAAATGTTTTACAGTATTGAAGATTAACTGACTTGTTAATAATTCTTTTTGTGACGAAACCTATATCCTGTAATGGATCTTTGGAAGAATGAAATCTAAACTAAACTTAAATTAAAATTTTCCATCATTGATCTTTGTACCAGCTCAAGAAGTCTGCTCCTCAAATTATGTTTGACCACCAACAATGATCTTTGTGGAAGCGATCACTTCCCAATATTGATCAAAAAAGAAGGCACTACTTCTGTCTTCCACAAATTAAGAAGCTCAATAATCTGCAAAATCAAATTGGCAAGGCTACAAAAAATGTGCAAACTACATGCATAATGCGAATCATGATGGGGTCACAAACATAAAAACTGTCACCAAAGACATTGTAGGTGCAGCTTGCAAGCACATACCATGTGCTGGAGGGGGTGCCAGCCATCCAGCTGTTCCTTGGTGGAGTCGAGAATGTGCTGAGACAATCAAAGAGAGGAAAAGGGCCCTGGAATAATTTAAGAGGTATCCCACTACTTCTAACTTGAAAACCTTTTGATGCCTATGTGCCTAAGCCCATCAAACCCTAAGAGAAGCAAAAACGAAATCTTGGCAGAACTTCACTCATAGCATAAACAACAGGACACCAATCAACTAAGTCTGGAACAAAATACAAAACAAGCCAGAAGGGAGCCACAAAAAACTCACAGTGCTTCATATAAAGGTTAAAGAAAATGTCCTTTATTTCCCAGAAACTGTAGGAGAAATCTTCGCAAAGACATTTGCCAAGACTATAAGTAACTCTGAACTTGATGCAGATCTTCCTAAACTTAAATCTGATAAAGAAAAAGGCCTCCTACCTACCCACGGAAAAGCAGACTAATACCTCCCATTCTCCATGTGAGAACTGAAATCTGCCATAGCAAAAGCCAAGGACACGGCCCCAGGTGTTGACAAGGTTTACAATACCTTCATTAGAAATCTATCAGAGCAGTCACTAATGGAGGTCTTGAAAACCTTCAATCAGCTCTGGGAAGAAGGCTCCTTTCCACCTTCATGGCAGGAGTCCATAATCATCTCCATTCATAAACAAGGCAAAGAAAGAAGTGACCCCGAAAATTATAGGCCAATCTCTCTTACCAGCTGCCAGTGTAATATCATGGAAAAGATTGTTAACCGGTGACTAGTATGGTGTTTGGAGAGTAGAAACCTCTTCTCCAACATCCAATGTGGATTCCGACAAGGATGCTCAACTCTGGACCACTTAGTCAGAGTAGATAACTACATACTGGAGGTTTTTCTTCTCCATCAGCATGTGGTTGGAGTCTTCCTTGATATGGACAAGGCCTATGACCGAGTATGGAGGTGGAAAATACTCCAGAAGCTGCATGAGTGGGGATGTAGAGGAAACCTAACTTTTTATTAATAATTTTTTTTAATGAGGGTTTTTAATGTCAGAATTGGTAACAACCTTTCCAAGTCTTATGAGCAGGTGAATGGAGTTGCCCAGAACTCTGTACTTAGTGTCACCCTGTTTGCAATTATTGTAAACAAGAGCGCGGACTGCATCAAGGCACCAGTTTTCAGCTCACTGTTTGTGAACAACCTGGCAATTTTCTGTAGGTCATCCAGACTTGCTAGTGCCACAAGACAGCTGCAACTCACAATAAACAAGCTGCAAAACTGGACTAAGAAAAATGCCTTCATGCTGACCTAATTCGTTGCAATAAAAATACATTGTAAATCCAGTCAGATTTATTACACAATATGAATAACTTATATTTCTGCACGCAGTGTCAGTTGTAGAATAAAGACACTGTAAACGTTTGCGGAGAGGATAGGGTATGAGCTAGAAGGAGATGCGTTAATGTGGTGGAAAGAAATTTAATTGAGAGTGTATGCAAATTAGAACTGGAAAAGTTTAAAATTTTAAATGAACAGTTATTCTGGGCCCAGGAACGGAATAACCTATTTGACATTGATTCCAGGTTCGCAGCCAGGATTCGGCTCTCGAAGGGGGTTCTGCGGCATACAGTAAACGCAGAATTGCCCACATTCCTGTGGCAGGCAATCTTCTGCCCTAAATGTAAGAAAGATGGAATGAGATTTACGTTTACATACATTCCCTGCAAGTGGCCAGTGGTGTGTGTAAGTGTAAATATGTAAACAATTACAATTTATCTCCCACAACCTTGAATTTTTAAACCCATTTTTGGGTTAACACCCAAACCTCCCCTCCTCTTGGTTACGCTGATGATTGATTCCTATGGCAAAAATTGTTTCATTACATTACATTTGAACCCTGCAAACCGCTAGAGCGCATGGCAGGGGGGGGGATGTTTCGATGACGAACTACCTTCAGGTACGTAATAAATGCTGTAGTAATTTCTAAAAGAGCTTCGACAGCTGAGGTCATTTTGCACATGAGTCCCCACCGCGAATTGAACTCATAACCGCTTTCACCGAAGTCGAACGTGTTACCCACTAGCCCATCCGAGGGCCCTCGTAATAAATTCGTGAACTGAAGTTCCACCGTATAAGGAAATTTTCTGAAATTCCATGATACCTTTGCCATGTTTTAGAACCGCCACTACACAGGAATATCCCGGCGAGTGATTCTTTTCGAGAATGAGTAGTTTGACATACTTATGGTGATGAATGAATAATGGTGATGAAAAAATGATGACTTCAGGGGAATCAGTAGGCTGCAGAAACGGGGCCAACGATTTGAGTTTGTCCTGTCTTATTTTACTGATAAGAAATATTGCAGCGCCTGATGTAGATTAGCAGCGATTTAAGGACAATAGAAAATTTTATTACACATTTTAGGCTCTCATAAGTCGGCCGTTTGAAAATACCTCTCTGCGCTTATTTCACCGAAGTCGACAATTTTAACCATTGTAAGTTAAGAATAATTTCACTCAGTTTTAGGAACAATACTTCATTCGTTTGTTTTACATTCCTGATAACAAATATTATTTTCTTTCGCATACAGATGAAGCGAAATAGACTTCATTTCGTGCGACTTCGAACGAACGCATAACCTTAATGAATACAATGATATGATATTAAACACAAGGAAGACGTCAGTGAAATTGAGGTATACTGCATGGCAGTCTCAAACCAAACGGACAAATACGGTATTTATTCTTCACTAGATCGATTTTCCAGTTAACGAACTCAATCATAAATGGCTGTCGCAGAGAGTCTTGACGCCGCGGCGTCTCATTTGGTGAACTAATCAATGAATTCCCAAGGAGAAACGGACATGAAAAAAAGTCTGAAAGAACACGAACCCGGGTCTCCCAATTGCCGGTCGGTTGCTCTATCCATTGAGCTATTCCACCAGAACANAAAACAGCAGGCAAGATTCAATAATACATTCACTTTTGTCATACATTTACATATATTGGTAAATCTTTGGATAAATCAATATCCTTATCTTAAACCACCTCTGCTTTGCAAAGCTGTTATGCCACATTTGGCTCCACCAAGGTAACACTAAACCTGCCAACAAAATGCCAAAGCTGTCACCATATCAGTGCACAGGTAGTGTGTACTAATGTGGTGGAGTACAGTGTTCCTAAATGCTCAATTACACTCTGCAAGTTTACTGGCTACTTGCCTGAAATTCACTCCCTGCTAGTAAATTTGCTCTGAGTAATAAGGTTTAAACTTGTATTCCTAGTAAACTCATAGCTCACTCTGCCAGTTTGAGTAAAGGTGAAGACTGGGCTGCATTAATCACTTCTCACTAGCATTTATACTCTTTCGCCAGTAAAGACACCTGTACAATACCCTTTTCTGATGGCTGATGCATCGAGCCTTCCACTTTTAGGAAATTTAATATGTTATCTCTTCCTTGCATTTTTATATTTATTATTGTTGTATATATTAGATGTAATTTGCAGCACTTCATTGCAAATGCTGATGAACATTATCATAAGACTTGAAATCTTAAAACTTATAGATTCCTTTTGTATTAACTAGATTCCATTATCTTGGACCTAGTCATATAGGCCTTATACTATACAATAAGATATCTAGTTCTCTTTAGAAGGATATGTCAATTGCCTCATTTAAGTGCAAATATAAGACTTTTTTGATTGATAAAATGTTTTACAGTATTGAAGATTAACTGACTTGTTAATAATTCTTTTTGTGACGAAACCTATATCCTGTAATGGATCTTTGGAAGAATGAAATCTAAACTAAACTTAAATTAAAATTTTCCATCACTGATCTTTGTACCAGCTCTTCAAGTTAATTTTTTAATGAGGGTTAATTTTTTTTGATGAGGGTTTTTAATGTCAGAATTGGTAACAACCTTTCCAAGTCTTATGAGCAGGTGAATGGAGTTGCCCAGAACTCTGTACTTAGTGTCACCCTGTTTGCAATTATTGTAAACAAGAGCACGGACTGCATCAAGGCACCAGTTTTCAGCTCACTGTTTGTGAACAACCTGGCAATTTTCTGTAGGTCATCCAGACTTGCTAGTGCCACAAGACAGCTGCAACTCACAATAAACAAGCTGCAAAACTGGACTAAGAAAAATGCCTTCATGCTGACCTAATTCGTTGCAATAAAAATACATTGTAAATCCAGTCAGATTTATTACACAATATGAATAACTTATATTTCTGCACGCAGTGTCAGTTGTAGAATAAAGACACTGTAAACGTTTGCGGAGAGGATAGGGTATGAGCTAGAAGGAGATGCGTTAATGTGGTGGAAAGAAATTTAATTGAGAGTGTATGCAAATTAGAACTGGAAAAGTTTAAAATTTTAAATGAACAGTTATTCTGGGCCCAGGAACGGAATAACCTATTTGACATTGATTCCAGGTTCGCAGCCAGGATTCGGCTCTCGAAGGGGGTTCTGCGGCATACAGTAAACGCAGAATTGCCCACATTCCTGTGGCAGGCAATCTTCTGCCCTAAATGTAAGAAAGATGGAATGAGATTTACGTTTACATACATTCCCTGCAAGTGGCCAGTGGTGTGTGTAAGTGTAAATATGTAAACAATTACAATTTATCTCCCACAACCTTGAATTTTTAAACCCATTTTTGGGTTAACACCCAAACCTCCCCTCCTCTTGGTTACGCTGATGATTGATTCCTATGGCAAAAATTGTTTCATTACATTACATTTGAACCCTGCAAACCGCTAGAGCGCATGGCAGGGGGGGGGATGTTTCGATGACGAACTACCTTCAGGTACGTAATAAATGCTGTAGTAATTTCTAAAAGAGCTTCGACAGCTGAGGTCATTTTGCACATGAGTCCCCACCGCGAATTGAACTCATAACCGCTTTCACCGAAGTCGAACGTGTTACCCACTAGCCCATCCGAGGGCCCTCGTAATAAATTCGTGAACTGAAGTTCCACCGTATAAGGAAATTTTCTGAAATTCCATGATACCTTTGCCATGTTTTAGAACCGCCACTACACAGGAATATCCCGGCGAGTGATTCTTTTCGAGAATGAGTAGTTTGACATACTTATGGTGATGAATGAATAATGGTGATGAAAAAATGATGACTTCAGGGGAATCAGTAGGCTGCAGAAACGGGGCCAACGATTTGAGTTTGTCCTGTCTTATTTTACTGATAAGAAATATTGCAGCGCCTGATGTAGATTAGCAGCGATTTAAGGACAATAGAAAATTTTATTACACATTTTAGGCTCTCATAAGTCGGCCGTTTGAAAATACCTCTCTGCGCTTATTTCACCGTAGTCGACAATTTTAATCATTGTAAGTTAAGAATAATTTCACTCAGTTTTAGGAACAATACTTCATTCGTTTGTTTTACATTCCTGATAACGAATATTATTTGCTTTCGCATACAGATGAAGCGAAATAGACTTCATTTCGTGCGACTTCGAACGAACGCATAACCTTAATGAATACAATGATATGATATTAAACAAAAGGAAGACGTCAGTGAAATTGAGGTATACTGCATGGCAGTCTCAAACCAAACGGACAAATACGGTATTTATTCTTCACTAGATCGATTTTCCAGTTAACGAACTCAATCATAAATGGCTGTCGCAGAGAGTCTTGACGCCGTCTCATTTGATGAACTAATCAATGAATTCCCAGGGAAAAACGGACATGAAAAAAAGTCTGAAAGAACACGAACACGAACCCGGGTCTCCCAATTGCCGGTCGGTTGCTCTATCCATTGAGCTATTCCACCAGAACATTTCTCCATGCCGTTTGGGAGACTTTGTAGGTATAGGTTCCCTGTTCCGCCAGACTTTTTTCATGTCCGTTTCTCCTTGGGAATTTTCCTAGGTGCACGCCTTATCGTGCCAAGTACCTAAAACCCTTTTCCTTGTTTCTAATCAATGAACTTCGAATACGTAGCAAACGCAGACGAGGAGCGCATCAAATCAATAACCCGTTGTAGTTATCGGGAATGGCTCCCGCATTTAATGACACAATGGCCTAGAGTACATACAACAATGGATGAAACATAATCCTGTAGAAAATTTAAAAAGCAGGATTGAATACTGTGCTACTTGTGTAAAATGTTCAGAATTTTGTAACAGTGACGTTAGTCAAGGCCTGCGAAGGACTGTAGCTCCAGAGAAAGAAAATAAAATATTCGTTACGTTACGTATCAATTAAAATTGGATAATTCTTCCAAAATAAATTTATGTATGAGGACACAAATATACGGACCAAACGAATAGTATTCCGTGTTTTCATTGTTCAACTTGAATTTTCAATGAGATAAAGTTTTTCAATAATGTCTTATTAATACTGGTAAAAAGCCACGCTTGGTGGCGTAGATGTGGAGTGCATAAGTGACTATTTGAGTGGTGAATTTAAGTCAACGAAAGCAAGCGTGAACATTGCGACAGCTAAATTCCACATTAAAGTAGAGATTAGCAGGAGCAAAAGCAGCTGGGTTAACCGAATGCAGTCCGAATGGATTACATGAGTAGCGAATTAAGCTAAACAGGAGTGGCAAGAGCGTGACTTTGAAATGCATGAATGAATTAAAGGAGAGGCTATCTGAAAGAGGTGCTTAAACATGGTTTGAAATTATAAAAAGGGAAGTGGAAGCAAAATTACACAATAAAATGATGGAATCGGCACTGACAGAAGAAGAAATTGAGAAAAAGCTGGCTGAATGTGATTAATGAAATCATGAATTAAAGAAACTTAGCAGATTTAATTCTAAACCCCGCGAGCGGCCAGTGACGTATTGCAGGTGTACTAAGACCTTATCAAATCTACCCTCATTAGCGTCTCTGATACTCTGGTGAAAGAACAACCAGCGCGACCTATCTGGAGTTGATTCCGTCCTTGACTCTAATATTTCTCACACTCATTTGTGTTTGTTAACATGAGCTGAATTCTACCAGTTCAGCTCGTAACCTTTTCCTATCGTTCTTTTTGCTTGCGAAATTTGTTGTGAGTCACGTGAGAATGTCTCTTTGTCGCGTGCATTGTGGCTGACTCGGTTATTTTCCCTTCTTATCGACAGCGTACGACAAATTTTGAATAATTAAAAGAAATGTATGAAAAGACTTATGGATGCGTTCGAAATGATAAGTTAGAAAATCATGGAGAAGCACCATGAATATTGAATTACACCTTAAAACCAACAAAGTCCCACTAAAAAGAGTCAATTGACCGTTTAAGAAACAGTGGCCTGGATAAATAAAAACCGAGGCTATTATCTTAATGCAGCATTAAAAAAAATAAAACGTACTAGAGGGATCGACGTATCGTGGTTATGAAATAGGATATTCCAAAAAGTTGTTATATTCTCATAAAAAATAATAGTTAATGAAAATGACATTTATGATATAGTTTAACTGGGCTTGACTGGACTAAGGGCTGTGACAGAAGGGTATATGAACATAATTGACTGAATTGAAAAAATGGAACAGACTCAGCCCTTTATACTAGTATTCAATAAACTGAAATGGGTTAGCAAAAACCCCTTAGCCCACTCGGGCGTCTGTCGCGGAAATAAGGAAAATAGAGCATTACGCAACTCACGCAGAGGATTGAAAAAACACCAAATAAGCATAATTAGAAACACATACGTATCAGAACAGTCGATAAAATAATGATTAAAATTGAGAAAGTGAAAATTAAATATCTGTAAGAATATAATATTCTTAAACAGTGAAATAAAATATTCTTTCAACGTCAAGGGCACTTTGAGGTGAGAAAGAATTTCACGAGTATTCATATAATAGACATTTATCATTAGTATGACAAGTGATAAAAAATAATAATTGCACAAATTCCCTGAAACGCGTTAATTTCCGCGACTATAAAGAAATACGACAACAGTCCGCAATTCAAACAATAATCAAAATAAATGAATTAAGAAAATAATTAATTCACCTTTTTCCTGACCGCTTGACTGCATAAAACGAGGAATACGACTCCAAAAGCTTCCAAAAGTGCCCAAGACGTCGACAGGATCGCTATAGGGATGCAGTGAATATCTGGAGATTTGTCGAAGAAGAAATCAAATATCAGGAAGAGAGTGATGACGAATTCGACAAGTAGATACGTTGCATTGTGCAGAACCAGTCTCCCGAACACCTTGTTGACATCTCGACACGCGTGGAAAAGTTGAAGATGAAGAAATCTCCAAGACTTACATCTCTTGAACAAAAACTTTGTCTTTTTCAATCGCACATCATTTTTGTCATTCACAAAGGAGTTTATGTCCTTGTTAAGGCACAGTAACCTTAGCTGGATTTGACGCAAGACATTGCAATGCAATAACTGATTCGTAAATAGAGACGCATTTACACAGACTAATATGACGTATTTTATTAAGCCGAAGCCTCGATGGTAACGGTAATACATTGGTAACGCCTGTATTGAAAATATCGCTAAACACGCGGAAAAACCAAATATTTGGCTCCAAATGCTATGTCGAAAATTACGCAAATCAGGACGTAGATCGATGGAATTCATTTTTGTATCTATTTTGGACAACGCTTCAAAGATACCGTAGATATCGCACCGGTTAAAGAATACTGTGATGTAGGTATTTACTAAGACCGTGAAACCAATTGTTTTCAAAATTATCGGAGCAATCTGTATCAGGTCCATGTTACACAGGTTTGCGCCACTTTTGGCCAAGTCGTAAAGTACGAGACTTATCAGGAAAACGTACACGCTCACGCTGTAACAAATGTTTCTGGTAAAGTTAGAGACTTCGGAAGTTGGTAGCTTCGGTGTCAGAGGGCAAGGAAAGACACCGAATATCCTGCAGAGTTTTAGTAATGGCGCACAACTCCAAAGTATGTCCTCCATACCGTTTTTACCAGTACGATCAGCAGTAATAAGAAACGAGCAGGTACCGAATCAGAAGCTAAACTTTCTGGATACGCATTACTATTTTCTGGAACGTCAGAGAAGTATAAAAAAAGTATAGACCGAAGCTGGAAAATATGAGGATTTTTGTGACCAATCTGGTAAACAGAGTAGAATATCAACATGGGCTTGATTATCGAGGCACATAACCCTCCGTTTTCCTAACACACAGGCTGTAAGTGGCTGTTTTCCCTAATGAATTTTTCACGAAAATTACTTAATAGAGTGCTTCAGCTCGGTTGCTTTGTTTATTAAGACAATTGGAAGTTAAATGTGTGTAATTAATCGCTAATTTTGTTAGTATGGTAATCTATGGAATTAGGTGTTGAATGATGGAGGTGAGAAAAAAGGGAAAGTATACATTTAGGTAATTTAGGCCGCAGTGTGATGAAAAAACTATTCTCAATTGCCATCTCATCTCATTTCTAAAGGGAGGAACTTTTCGATGCAAAAGATGTACATAGATTTACCAAATCATGAGTTGAAGTCATGTAATTTGTCGGTATTTTTCTCGCATTTACACGATTAAATGAAAGGAAAAGAAGTTGGAACACGGCTGTTAATGAATTAGAAGTTCAAAAATCAACCCGTAGGCCGTATTTCGGCAAGCGGAACTCGCGCTAAGAGACAAACCAAATTCTGGGGCTTCCCAAAAATCGGTAATCAGGAGCTTCCCGTTTGTCTCTTAGCGTGACTTCTGCTTGCCGAAATACGGCTTACGGAGTGTTTTTAAACGTCTAATGAGTAAATGAGTTTCAATAGAGTCTAAAGTTACTATTTGCATCTTTAGCAGAAATGTAACAAACTTATAACAAATTTAATTGTTAGAAATATATAATAAATGATTGCTTTACATTGTAGCCAATCCTGAAGATGACTTTCAAAATTATATTATATTATAATTTATCTTCTTGAATTCATTACATGTTTGACTCTTCGTCATATCCACGTCGTTCCTACTGATAGAAGGAAATGTTAAAGAGAGATTTCTGAGGTTTGTTCGCTCATTGATTCGAATATTTTCGGGTATCGTAACGAAAACTAACAAACTTTATATACATCGAATTTTGCGGCCCATAAGACACACTTTTGTCCCGCAAAAGTTTAGTCTAAAATTGTCCTGCGTCTCATGGACCGAGGGTGAATATTTTTCTAACGTCAGGGATAGCCATAGTTTATTTATTATTTATTTATTTAGATAATCTTACAAATAGAGCAATGTTCCGGTGGTAATAGTAATAGTAATTGCAACCCCAGGGTATAAAAGAATCCCAAGTCAACCGTCACGATCAAAATATACAAAAAGATGTCTTCCAAACATCGTCGTCACTTTCTCGGCATAGGCCATACGGGAGGAGTCAGCAACTTGAATCGCTTTGGGATTTGTAATTGTTACGCCGCCGAATGCTTGTATTGTGGTAACGAGTACACAGGCATTTTTGGTACATTGGATGGGTAGTCATTACTGCGAATAACACAGGCGACGCCACTTTTGCTCGGTGGAAAGTGGTTTAATAGAAGAATTAGAAGAAGAAGAAGGTGATCGCGGGAAGCGGAGGACAGTCATTCTCGGCCGTTGTGGGACGGAAGATCGGGTGTAGACGCGGTGGAAGAGACCGGAGACATTATAAATAAAGGAAGTTGCATTAACTCGATATTCGGTATCGAATATTTCTTGGCGGTCCTCTAGTAACCCTCAGAATACGTAAAACTGGTGCCAGAAGTGGGAAAGAAGAAGATGTCGGTTGCTCCGAGGGATGTAGACGAGACAACAGGTTGCACAGTGGGCTAGAATCGAAAAAAGCTTGCCAAAAATACAAAAATGGTTCCTTTGAGGGAGGACTTCAAAACTTCGCAGGGCTACTCTTGAATAAATTCTGCATACAACTATGTACGTCATTTACATTAACTACCACTTATTAAAATTATACAGTCAGAAAGAGGCTCAAAACAGTAAGAAAAATAGCAGTAGGGTTGATGGCGCCGCAACAGATAAGTTTTTTCCAACTTTTTCAGATAATTTTCACCAATAGCTCATCAAATACAGGCAGTGATAGGCCACTGGGATATTTACTTCCTGCCATCAGTTTTAACATTGAAAAGTCATATAAAAGACAAATAAATAACATATAAATTGTAAAAATAATCAATATAAAATCATGTATTTAAAAAGCAAATGTCTGTCCGTCCGTCCGTCCGTCACCCTATTTATCTCAGAAACGGCTTGACTTAGAGATCTGAAACAAATTGCATCGTGTTTCTACGATGCTGAAACCCCCAGGAAAACTAATCTCATCTCTGTAAAGGCCCGGGTTCAACCCCAGGAGCCCATAATACGTTTCCATAAGAGATGTATGTAGATTACGTTTTCATGACTTGCAGAGGTTGTTTCTTTTACAAAATTAAATTAGACATAATGGTCCTACGAAATCAAGAGAAGTATCTTAAGAAAGGAAAATGATCATAGATTCTAATTTTAGTCGTGAAATATTGATATAGATCCGAAATTTCGAAGAATTTGATTAAACACACTGAAATTTCGTAAAATTTTCGGAAATACACAACCCATCCTTTTGACGACCAAGGCAATTGTTCAAATTGATTTCATGAGTTATCGCATATAAATGCACGGGTATAATCAGTTGGTATACTTTTCCATAAGAAATGTACGTAAAATAGGTTTTCGTTACCTGCTTAGGTTGTTTCTTTTACAAAATTAAATTAGAAACAATGGTCCTAAGAAATGGAGACAAGTGTCACGAGAAAGGAAAATAAACATAGAATCTTATTTTAGTCGTGAATCATTCATATAAATTCGAAATTGCGAGAACATTGATAAAATACACGGAAAATTCGTAAACATTTTCGGGAAAAATAACCAATCCCTTCGACGGCGAAAGCAATTGTTGAATATTGATTTCATTAGTTATCTCATATAAATACACGATGATAATCAGTTAATATACTTTTCCATAAGAAATGTAGTACGTAAAATAGGTTTTCGTTACTCGCAGAGGTTGTTTCTTTTTCAAAATTGAATTAGAAACAGTGGTCCTACGGAATCAAGAGAAGTCAAAAGAAAGGAAAATGGTCATATATTCTTATTTTAGTCGTGAAATATATATATAAATCCGAACTTTCGAGGATTTTGATAAAACACACAGAAATTTCGTAAAATATTTGGGAAATAAACAACACATCCCATTGACGACTAAGGCCATTGTTGAATGTTGATTTCATGAATTATCTCATATACAGTGNGTAGAATAAATATTATAAATAATGGTAAAAAATATTATGATCTTACGACGGACTATTTCTGGCTTAGGAGGACCGTATGTATACAATGTTAGATATACTTGAAACTAAATTAAGTTCCGTCATGCTTGACGAGGGAGTTTACTAGTAGATAAATAAAATAAGTAACAGAATGGAACACTTACTAGAGTGGAACAAAAGCTTTTGGTACAAGAACAGTTGCAGATTTACATGTGATGGTAGCAGTAGCGCAGCGAGGATATATCTGTGAGGGGAGGGTCGAGACAGTTGGCAGAGCGAAAATAACCTACCTTACAGGGGCCGGGATAATCATGCACATTTTACAAGATATGTCAAAAAATTTACTTCGAAAAAATTAACTGAATAGAAAATGTGGAGATTTACACGTTATGTCGCAAAATATTTGATCTTTCCGATATTTGGGAACAAGATTGTGATGTTTCTTAAACAATTTAAGCCTCTTTGGGGGGTTTTAACCCTGAAACCTCCCCTTCGCTGCGCCACTGGATAGCACAGACCTGATTCTCCGAGAAATTATAATACCCTAACCAGTTTTTCTGGGTTTTTACCTAAAGTATCTCTGATGACACCCTTGATGTGTTGTTGGTTCCGCAAAACCTGATATTGCTTTCAATCTGTTAAAATATGTTGTAAAGTGAGCAAAATGTTGTACCTAGTACATATTTGTGCTGGTTCAGCATTTGTTAAGAGGAATGAGTGTTTCAAAGTGAAATGACTTGTCCTCAGCCGTATGATCATCACTTCCTATCGCCTACTGTTCCAATGAGAAGACTGCAATTGAGAAACAGGATGTTTTATATCCCGCAGTTTGCTCCAGTCTAAATCCTACCATTTTCGCTGTCATTTCTAACGGATCTTTTCCCTGAGGAATCCGCAGGTCATGGGCAGTGAGATACGCTGAATCGGTATTTGGTTTAGGGGAACAGTCTTAAGGGTTATCACGAGCTCCTCAAATTTGGATTTTTTTATATCAATACCTTTTTAAAAGGGTCAAAGCTGAAATAAATTGCATCTATTTTCAGGTTTGAATTGCCTTTGTAGTTTCTAGTTAACTTTTACGCTAGTATTTCTAGTTATGATGTTTCTATTTTCAATTAAAGTTTTCAAATATATCTGTCTATTCCGGCTAATAGAATTTGTGCGTGACATAGATTGCAGTGAAACTGAATGAATATTTTTCATTTAATGCTAAAAAACGGACCTATCCCCTATAATTATATTATTATAGGACAAGAATTTGACATAGATTTCAATTTCTAATTCACGCTATTTTCAAAGTTTGTGTCGCAAACGAAAAACACCGGAAAGTGTAGGTATATCAAGCGTCTGAGTTGTATTTTATCCTTATTTAGAAACGGAATAGTTACTTACCTCTTTCGATGTAGATTGGCAGGAATAGAGTGTGAGAGTTAGTAATGTCACGTTGAAACCAATCCACACGACCTCTGGGAACAACAAATACGTCGGCTCACTTTTCACTGCGTTTCTCAAAATCAAATCGATTACGTAATACAGATAAACGGTAGAGCATAAAATTAAGTGCAGCGAATGTAGAAATATGATGATACCCAGGATGGATCCGAAAATACTTCCGATACGGTACAAATGAAGGTGCAATGATCTTACAGATCTTACTCTATCGCCTAGAAGAGGAATCCTGGATATCCGTAACTGCTGATTCGTAAATCGCCGTGACACGGCAGCAGGAAAACTGCGGCGAATGAATGAATTCACGCGCACAAGGTTCTGTCTCAAATAGCGAAGGATGTTGTAAAGCAATAAGTGGATTGACAACATAACGAACATCATACAGAAGAAATAAACGAAGATGGAAGACCACTCTAATTTTCCTTCCGTTAGTTGAGTGACGTCTATTACCACCAGGAAAGCGATCTTCCACAGAAAGAAAAATAGAATCTCCCTCAACACTTTTCCAGGGCACCGATCGTTTACATCCGCAAGTGTATTAATTGCATTGTCTACTTTGGCAAACATCCGAAGCGATCTTTGAATATCAAGTCTCTTCAGTAGAAAGAGTGGGACCTCCATTGTAGTTACGCTGTGAATGAAACACTGGAAGTATAGCATCACTGCGTGGTCGAAAAGCGTCCATTCTGAGCTTCCTCTGAATACCACTACATAAGAGTAAAACAATAAAGCCATCAAAGTGGCGATGATGGCTAGAACGAAGATGCTGTAGAGGAGAGATGGTCTGATTGCGCCACTGTCATTATAATCGTCATTTCTCAATGGAAAAGGCGCCAAACCGAATACTCTGCTGTATAGTAGAATGGGTCTCAGATACCAGTATACGTCCTTGTTCCTCATCTTCGGTAAATGGAGGGGGCTGCATGGACTGTATTGCAGATGCCTTTTTTAATTATCTGAACGATACTAGTTTAAAACGCATATAAAATTAGGGATGCATGAACCTCGATAGGTATAAATGCTACTTTAGGATAGCCTTTGTGTGTCATATCGGACTCGGGGGAAATCGATGCTTCTCAATGTACGAGTTTCATAAGAGTGAAAATACCACTGACACATGAGTTGACGCGAGAATATTGTCTCGACCATGAACATTCAGAAGAAGTCAAAGGAAAATAAACGTTGAAATGGCTGTCACTCAACAACTTCCGGAACTTCCAATCATAATGTGTAAATAATGCCACGATTAAGACATTTTCTTCCTTATGCCTACTTCGGGTTTCTTGGGACCAAAATGTGTATTACTGTAAGTAATTGGTCTCTTCTCAGGATACAGGCGGACTCCTTGCGGAATTTATTCACCAATTATGAAATTTTTATTTCATTTAGCCAATTTAAAGTCCGAAAGTGACTTCATCTTACCTTAATGGCAAATGCGAATTATAAGCGGGACATTTAGCACCTTTCACCTGACGGTATGATACCTCTCTGCTCCAGTTTGTATGTTGATTGTTTGCTCCTTCCTTCTCCATATCGTTCTCTCCTTGTCGTTTATTCTCCTTGTTGTCTGACCACCTTCTTCCTTTGACATCCTGCAGCTGGCCTTTGCTTGTTTTCCTTCTGCTTCTCATGTTCGTGGTCCGCCGACTCATTCCGTCCAAATTCACTATATACCTCTCGGACACACTTTGTTACATCCCGTTCTTTCGCTTTCAGGATATCAATCACCTTTCTCAATTTTGCATAATTACTCCTACGTAAATTCTTACCGCACTTCCTTAATTTTTTTCTCTGGCCGAAGTGAAACACAGCTGGAAATCTTAATAAAGAATCGCTTACTTTAAGGAAATAATTCTGCTGGTTGGTGAAATAATTATTTTTATATAGAGAACTTCAAGCTAATGTTGCTGTGGGTAAAGAAAGATATGAAAATGAGATGGATAAAATTGCTTCTTCTATTTTATACCTGTTTGAGAGTTCCTAGCTATACATTTATGTCAAAGATTGGTTACCCCTTGTACAATTCCTAAGGATTATGACATATAGCATTGCCTTTTAATAATATACTATCGATGGCTTATTGGTTAAACGTATCGGGTGTTCTTTTCGTGGAGAAGGAAAATTACTTCACGTTACAGCAACACTTGACAGACTGACATAAACTCACTTAGCTCTGCAATTCCTCAGTTATCGACTTGCATTTACCTATATCATAGTCTGTTTTTGACAGACGGCCTGAGTCTCACGGAAAATGCAAACGTAAACTGCATTGGATACAAACGTATATTCGATAAATAATTGACGTACTCACTAACTGTATTGCATGAATTCGTACGAATATCTCAGATCTATCTCATCAAGAGTAAAAGCCTATTAATATAATTGAAAAATAAATCTGTAAACATTTAAAGAATAAAAATAAATTTGAAGGAAATGCAACGTCATTTGTCTGAATCAATGACTTTGCTTCAAAAAAATTAAAACGGAGTTAAATTTATCAATGCTCATTTCTCATTAATGTAGCTTAATTATGAAACGAAAAACGGCTCATTCAATGTTGACAAAATTCACTATTAAATACAACTAAACGGAAACAAAATAAGACATGTTTATAGGAATGCCCCTGAGATCTTTTATCGGTCTTCCACCCGACTCAATACAATAGTTTAATGATTTAAGTGCATTACGAAACTTCAAAACAAGCATTTCTATAAAATGGGAGGCTAATAATTGAACATAAATAAATCTATGAATAGTTCGATTCTCCCAGAAGAAGTAACAGAGGCCATCAAGAAGATGAAGAATGGAAAGGCAGGAGGAGCAGATGGAGTTTTAGCAGAATATCTGAAACTTGGTGTTACAGAAATTTCTCCTGTCCTAGCGCAGTTATTCACTAATTGCCTTAGACAAGGGAGAATTCCGAAGGAATGGAACCATGCAAAGATTGTCCTTTTGCACAAGAAAGGAAGCAAGGAAGATTTGAAGAACTACCGCCCCATCAGCCTCCTTCCTGTTATATACAAAACGTTCATGAGAGTAATAGCTGCACGTCTGAAGACGTCCCTGGCAGCTGCCCAGCCCAGAGAACAAGCTGGATTTCGCAAGGGATTCAGCACTATGGACCACATCCACACGCTGCAAGAAATTATCAGCAAAATGAACGAATACGAAATGCCACTAGTACTCTGCTTCGTGGACTATGCCCAGGCCGTAAGTACCTCCTCCATACTGGAAGTACTTCGAAAACAAGGAATAGATGCCAAGTACATTCAACTTTTACGCAGCATCTACAAGGATGCCACGGCCTCTGTAATGCTGCATGAAGAAACAGAGGAATTCCGGATTGAGAAGGGAGTGAGACAAGGCGACTGCCTTTCATGAATTCTTTTTACAGCCGTTCTGGAAGAAGTTTTTAAAACCTTAGACTGGGAGGAAAGAGGCCTACGGATCAATGGAGAGCACATCAGTCATTTGCGTTTCGCAAATGATATAGTACTCTTCGCTACCAAGAAAATAGGACTCAGGATAAACTTATCGAAATCTAAGGTAATGTATAATTCTTTTGCAGCACAAGTACCAATCCTATTACAAGAGGTACCCCTTGATGTTTGTTCAGAGTACACTTACCTGGGACAACTGGTGACGACAGGAGAGAAAAACAGGATCAATTAAGTGAATCGAAGAATGAAACTAGGATGGAGTGCTTTCGGAAGGAATAACCATATTCTGAAGTAGAAAATGCCAATGCTCTTGAAGAGAAAGGTCTTCAACCAATGCATTCAACCAGTTTTGACATATGGAAGTGAGACTTGGGTGTTAAATGCAGCAATAACCCAGCGACTTCAGACTACACAAAGAAGTATGGAACGATGTATGCTTCGAATCACAAGAAGAGACAGGAAACGCAACACCTGGGTTAGGAAGATAACAGGAGTGACAGACATCATAGATAAGGTAAGATCACTTAAATGGACGTGGGCAGGCCATGTTGAGAGAAGAAAAGACAACCGGCAGTTCTGATCATACTTTCATATTGAATTGATCATGATTCATACTGAACTGGATACCAAGAGACGTGAAGAGACCAAGAAGACGACCAAGGGACCGATGGAACAGAGACGCCATTCAGTAACACTAAGGAAAAGAAAAACTTTGTAAGTTCCACAAAGTTTTTCTTTTCCTTAGTGTTATCATGGCGTTCCACCAAGTACAGCCTCTACATATTAATTTTACAACATTCAGTATTTAGGGGTAACATGGCAACCAAAGGCTAAGAACAGAGAGAATTGGAAAGCGCTTGGGGAGGCCTACATCCGATGTCGGATTGAAAATGGCTAATGATAATGATGATGAATAGCTCAAAATACATAGATTCCGTAATCATTTCTCAATCGGTTAGCCATTAGCAGGACTTCACAACTACGCAAAACGAAATAGAGGCGATGGCGAGGCAAATCCAAGAGATATCCCATTGAGCGCAATTATTCACAAATTGCTTGAGATAAAAGAGAATCCCCAATGGGTGGAGTGACGCAATGATTGTCCTGATATACATTAAAAAAGCAGGAAAGATTTGAAGATTTACCTCCCCATCAGCCTCCTCCCCGTTCTTTACGAAAAGTTCGTGAAGATGTCTTGACGTCTGAAGGCCATACTAGCTTCTGTCCTACAACCAAAGTGGATTTCACAATGACTTCAGCCCTATTGCCTGCACTCAGCAAAAACTTTGATCAATTTTTTTGTGTATTTTTATACATTTGAGCTTTTCATGTTAATTGCAAACGAGAGAGAAATTAATATAGAAGTAAGAGCAATTTTTAAAATAATTTTTCATGAACCTATGAAAATCGAGTAAAGTAAGAAACGCAGGAATATCTCCATTAAAAATACATAAAATTATTCACATTGCTCCAAAGGGAGAATAAAATAGCTGAACCTAATCTTAAAAATAAAGGGGAATGCATTCATAGAGAGAATAGACTGCACATTGCCCGAGCTTTATTGATTCAAAACATTTGGTACTGTAAATATTGAGTGAAGAAATGTGATGAACTTTCATTGATAAAATTGTATTTTCATCGTTGAGTACTTAAATATTTGTGTTTATAACGCAGTTTGATGAAGAGCTCAAAATGTTTGCCCCCTAAATACCTCACAATGATTCGATAGTGTGTCTATTACAAACTATGGTATTGCCGAAGTGAGCTAAGTAAGCCTAACCTTACATCTAGCATTATCCACTACATCGTTAATATAAATTAGGAACAAAATCGGACCTAATACACTACCCTGCAGAACACCGGATGTGACGCAAACCTCATCAGATAAAATTCCGTCCAACGCAACTTGCTGCGATCTGTTTCCTAAAAATGATTTTATCCAATCAACAACTTGTTCGTTTATCCTGTAAGCAATCAACTTATGGATTATTTTTACATGCGATACTCTGTCAAAAGCTTTTCTAAAATCTAGAAATACAGCATCTGTACTGGTACCCTTATCAGCTGCTTTAAGTCATTGACAAAAAGGCCTAACTGTGTATCGCATGACCTACCCTTACGAAAACCATGTTGACATTTACTAATTGCACCCTTATCACCTAGAAAACGCATAATTGAACTGGCAATAATATGTTCAATTATTTTACAGAAAATTGATGTTAAAGATATCGGTCGGTAGTCTTCCGGTTTCGAGGAACGCCCTTTCTTAGGAACTGGAGTGATATGCGCTCTTCTCCACGACATAGGTACAACTCCCTCATCCAAGGTTGTCCTATAAAATACGTATAGAAAGGGAGCAAGCTCATTCGCCAGTGTTTGAATAACAAGCAATGATATAACTTCTGGTCCCGGCGCTTTCTCCTTGTCTACCGCTCTCAACAACTTTACTATTCCTTCCACTGACAACTCGATTGACCCCATCTTTGAATCAACTCGCGTAGAAAATTCGCTCGTGCGTCCATCGTCTAAAGTAAAACTTTTCTGGTAGTGTCGATTCAGTAAATTCGCTTTTCCCATTGAATCACTAATCGTTAATCCCTCATCATTAAAAAGGCTGGGTACTGAAGACTGACCTCCACGAGATTCTCGGACATATGACCAAAAGTCCTTCTTCTGGTCGCCTCCTAAAGACTCTAAAAAGGTTTTAGATCTATATTCCCAAAACTCATTCTGTGATTCTTCCTTAACTAATCTTCGCACTTCCGTATATTTCTGCCGCTCAATTTCAACGTCTTCTCCAATCCTCTCTAGCCTCTTCATCCAAGCGTGTAAAATCCTTTGCTTCCTATGCAACGCCCGCAACTTAGGTTTCATCCAACGCGGTTCCTTACGCTCTCTCACTGTTTTAATTGGGACAAACCTAGCTAAGCCTTCTTTAAGTATACGGAGGAACTCTATCCAGCTGTCCTCAACGCTATTACCACTCACAAAACAATAATAGTCGTCCCTGTTTAGATTGATATAATCCCTGAATTCCGAAAATCTAGCTTTACGAAGCATATAAACTTGCCGCGGCGGCTTGAGTGATTTTAATATTTCCGTTTTAATTACTGCAGCTATAATATCATGGTCTGAAATTCCGTCAATTATATTAAATCATCGAACAGGTGTGAATGCGACATGACTAATAAATCTAAATACTCGTAAATTTCTTATTAAGTTGATCTCAAGGTTGGAGCGAAAAAGTATCTATCGATGTCTGCGATATATTTTTCTCTCTATCAGAATACGAACTCGATAAATTATCCCAATCAATATGGGAAAGGTTAAAATTCCCTCCTATAACTATGATAGGATCCTTCATTTTCTTCCGAATGATCACTAATGATACAGCTAGTTCCTCTATACATTCGATCTTGCCGATAAAATTAACAAAAAAGCACCTTCCTTCCGTTCCGTCCAAGAACCGAGATCCATACCATTTCACTTGAACCGCTCCCTAAGAAGTCGACGCGCTGGCTCTTCTAATAATCCTTTGCAGCAATAAACACCCCTCCGCCTATCCTACAGAGTCTATCTTTACGATATACAATATAATTTGGAGGAAATATCTCACTTGATGCAATATCATCGCTTAACCAACTTTCCGTTCCTATCCTGATATCCGCGCAAGTGCTTCTCGTGAGGTTAAGGAATTCGGTCTGCTTATTATGTATACTTCTGCGATTAACGACTATAATTTAAATCACTCACATTCCTCTTTAAAATAGGGCTTCTCTCATCATGCTTTAAAACAACAAATTCTCGTTCCCTTACGCAATTTCTGGCTCGTTTCAAGTTTTTAAGCTCGCATATATCATCTTGCTCGTTACTGTAGGTGTCAATCTCATATTTAAAACTCGAAACCCTATTTCTCAATAACCTACTACAGCACTCTAACCTAAAAAACACCCACATCCCTAAACACCCTATCCGCAACCTTCTCCGCAGCCTCGGCCGTATAATGAACCCCAGAACGGTTAAGGGGTACCCTACACAAGTCAACCTACCTAGCTACCACTACAGTACAGTCTCCCCATCGATTTCTGTTGCTTTGATCGGTCACAGAATCGAACGTCGTGGAACCTTTGTTGATATAGAGCAACCGCCGGAAAATTCGGAGACCTGGGTTCGATTCCCAGCTACTTCAGACCTTTTCTCCTTCATTTCTTCATCGAAAATTAAACATGCGAACCATTCGTTTGTCATCGCTTTCCTCATTTACTTAAGGAGTCTTTTTCAACGACTTCTATAATCATAGGAAAATTCAGGAAAACGGGTAAGGGTGACTTTGCGCAAGATGGTGCGCACCCAGGAAAAATCCCAAGGAAGAATGGACTTGAAAAAAGTCTGACGGGACCGGGAATCGAACCCGGGTCTCCTAATTGCCGGTCGGGTGCTCTGTCCGTTGAGCTATCCCGGCAGATGTCCTTGCCCACAAAGTCTCCCGAATGGCTTGGAGAAATGTTCTGCCGGGATAGCTCAACGGACAGAGCACCCGACGCAATTGGGAGACCCGGGTTCGATTCCCGGTCCCGTCAGACTTTTTTCAAGTCCATTCTTCCTTGGCATAGGAATATTCTATATTAGGGACATTGCTGTGGTTTGACCTTAATTGATTATTACTTATTGCTGTGGTTTGACCTTATTGAAGCTTATTCACCTCTTTAGAAGCAGATGAGCAGTAGGAAACGAGCAACACCAGAACGAGCACGTTGAAAGCGTTCCAAAGTATGGATGCAATAACCCAGTACTTCTCATTCGGGAATCTCGTGCCGATGAAGAAAAATGCCGCATAGAAGTAGCAGTTTACACTGAGATCTAACATCATATTAATCCCAGTGAGCAGTATTGTAACTCCGAAGATCCTACCTAGGAGACAGTGAGTGCGGAAAAAGGACAGCTGAATGCATCTCCAACTCAGGATTCTTCGCAAAAGAGTGTCACATTGGAGTTGGCTGAACCAGATTGCTGTGTTTGGTTCCATATCATGTTTGACTGAAAGAGCTTCTAACGTTAGCTGTATATCGGAATTCAGCTGGAAAATCTTAATAGCGAGATACCGAATCAAATTCTGCAAAAGAAAATGTTGTGTAGACATGGTGAACGATATGTAAGCAGTGGCGTAAAACTGCAACCGTCCCCCTTTCCCCGAGCCCTCTTGAAGAGGATAAAATACTGTCCAGTAGACGATGAACCACAGCGCCTCCGCAACTAAGCCCATGTAAACCGTGCTTTTTAACTGAGGAAAGCCCTTCTTCCTTTGGAAATGTTTCATGTTCTTGTTCAACAGAAAGAACTCTTGAAACAGCTTGTGCATGTCGGAGCGCTTGCTGAAGTATATCAACAGGTTAAGTATAACTATCACGTATGAAGAAGTCACCCAGACTCTGTTTATTGTTCCGTCAAATTTGTTCCACTCAGATAGTGCTGGACTACCCGTAAAAAGATGGTACATCGCTGATAGACACAGGGATATGTAAACGAAGAAGAGGGTGACGCTGTAGTACAATGATAGTGGATGAACTTTGTCGCCATGTTGCGCTTCGATCGGGAAGGGCGCTATACCAATCAGGCGACAGAAGAGAAGAAGTGGCCTCAAGGAGTGATAAATATCCTCAACTTCCTTCTGCATTTTTGCAAATTGCCTCTGCATCACTTTGCTTACGATTAATTTGCCACTCTCATTCAGAAGTATCCTGTGTTTCGGTGCTCCGATTTCTATTTCTAACCCTCAATGGTTCGAAAGGAATAAGAGAAGTGAGTCGGCACCGTTGACTGTGGTTTCACAATGGCACGTTGTCAGCCAGCAGTTCCATTCGAAATAATCAATTTAATTCCACTTTCGCCGCAGAACATGCAAATATGTAAGTCCTAAGTGGTTTCATGTAGGACGAGTAGTGAGGTAGGATTGCTACTTGTCATCAATTCCGTAATATGTTTGCGGAACGGCTGGCTGATGAATGATGGGAAGGTAATGAAAAAGTCGGCTGTGGAGGCAGGATAGTCGAATGCTTTGGATTTGTAGATAATATAGGTATTGCATGTGTAATGCATGTTGCGATGGGGCACGGAGGAGCTGAAGGTAATATTAAAATTGAATGATATGAAAAGCATGACAGAAATATTCATTAAAGGAAGACGAGAATGGGAGGTGACGAGCGTAATGGAATTTGAAGGGGTTGAAAACGTAACTACCTATTCTACTAGTACTGAACAAATATCCTTATGGACTGATGAAGTGAAAATAAGAATTGGATTGCAGAAGGAGCAATTGATGGAAAGTGCAGGTCATATTATGTCGTAAACCAAACAAAATACCGGCAAAAGGTAGTGAAATGCTCTCGGTAGAGTTTATTTTTACATCAAATCATAGGTTTTCATATAAAGAGAAGAGAGATTTAAAATTAAGTCGCGAAGAAGAGTTAAGTTACACATTTTTAACTGTTTTTATGACTTAAAATATTTTATTAAACTTCAGTTTTTCCCCTTTTTAATTGACGGTGGGTACACATATTGGCCTAGATAGTAACTAAGGTATTAAAATCTGGAATCAGCAACTGATGCTAATGGCCTTAGTGGTGGAGGCATCAATAAAACTAACTCTACTACTACCGAACTGTGTCGAGTATGGACAGATATTGTGAAGAATAATGTGGAAATGGAGAACGTACCAGAGGAGGATAAATGAGATGTTACTGAATGACATGATGAAAAAAGAAAAGAAATATGGACGCGGTTGAGAAAAAAGTCGTTGGGTAGGAAAATAAAGTAAGCTGGCAACCAGCTTACTGATTGACGACCAGCACCAACTTCTGTCAAATGAGCCCACATTAAAAGGAAGCAGACCAAATTCCAACTTCTTTTGCGCAGACTTCCATTCATAACATAGGAACATCTTAAGGTATCAGCCATATCAGCGGCGAATACCATAAAATGGGCTATCTGCTTTATTGGTGTTTGTACTTTTAAGCTACTCTTGAAGAAGTTGACATAGGTCACCAAGTGGTTGATTCAAAGCAAGAAGAATAGCTACGAATAACTAAGAATAGCTAAGAATAGCTGTAATAGGAGTAAACCCTTCTCTGGACTACAACCTGTCGTGGTGGAAGGACTTGCGCGTTCCTAATAACTAGAGAGCGTAACTGGCGGGAACTATGTTCCTGGTAGGGTCACCCATGCCAGAATGGTGAATAGGTAGGGGCCAGACGAACGGTAGTCCACGCAGCGTCTGTACCTCAGTGAGGCGGCTGCAAAGGCGTCTGTACCCCAGTGGGGCGGCCATTACGAGTGATAGAGGTGTCACTTTGAAAAGAAATGTTGGGGAGACCACTTCGACCACCACAAAATTATCCCTAGCTATGATGATGTGCAAATATAAGAATATTGTTAGTGGCGTAAAAGGGGCTCAGCCCACTACGGGGAGTGTCGTGCCCGGCAGTAATAGGAGTAAGGCTATCTCGGTCGACATTCCACGAAACCCTTACCCAGGAAACGACAAGAAAAGAAGAGAGAAGATGGTCAAGGAAACAAGGGTGGGAACCTGGAATGTTAGGAAAATGCTTAGGAACTGGAAGTTGGAAAGTGTAAATGTAAAGGATTCCCATGTGACCACGCATGTCACGAATGCTATTTCAACTAACACCGCAACTTCTGTAAACCAGGTATTGAGGGGAATTAATGAATAACACTTTCGAATAGGAGGTATGTTGAACTGAATACTGTTCTACTTACAAGTAGGTTTGTCTATGATAATAAGTATAATAATTAACAGTAACCAAAAGCTACCTCTTTACGAACTATAGGTGGTTGGTTGTAATGGCCTTTACTGAACACTTAAAAGTGAATAATTCACCTCCGTCTCCGTCGATCTGCAGCTGTTAATGACGAGAAGAAAGAAAACCACGTGGAAAAGGTTTCCTAACACATCAAATGTGAACATACGGATCTCCGATGGTGTGAGATCAGCTGCGACGTTGGTGGCGAAATAGCAGCTAAGCAAGATGTTCAGTATCAGGAACAAGGAGTCAAATAACATTGTACACCCGAGGAATGATCTCAGAAAGTGGCTGAGGCGGAACAATAAAAGGTAAATGGTTTTCGCACTCAAAACCCTTTCGGCTAGAAAATTACACCGGGTGGTAGTACCCGTGACTATGAGAGATTCTTCTTGCAAAGTAACTACTCTGTCCATGTTGCTGATCTCCGAATTCAACCAGCGAATCCTCTGCTTTAGACACAACAACAGGTAGTGCATCTGTAGGTGGACAAATACCTCCCCAATATGTACGTAATAAGAAATGTAAGGGTTGATTTTTCTGAAGTACTCTGCAATTTCCGGTAGGTCTTTATCGGCTCCTTCTTCTGAACCGGATTGAACCGTTATGTTCAAAACTGTTATGACCCCAGCCATCAGCATCTCCCTCTGTAGCCTCTTTCTGAATTGCACAGCGCCACACTTTGTCGAAAAACGTTCGATCTCCTTATCTACGGCCAAAAACAGCCGCAAGGCACTGTGAATCTCGGATTTTCGGAGAAACGGAGAAATTATCACAGAAATGAGCACTGCCCGCGAGATGCATGATCCTATTCCATCAACCCACAAGTCCATCTGATTACGATCGAGTCTCCAAGCGAATAACCAGTACTGAAAGAAATTTAATGAACCGAAAATCACGGAAATCACCAAATTTACGAAGAACTTGAAGAAATTCGAACGTGGTTTGATGCCACGTTCGAGGCTGCGGTCTTCACTGATCGGATAAGGCGCGAAGCCCGTTACTTTACTGCAAATCAGCAATGGCTTAAGTGTCCAGTAAATGTCTTTAACTTCCATCTTGAGTCACTTCTAAGGCCGATTCTCAATACGCACTGCTTTCGTGCAGATTGATGATTTTCGTCGGAAACATTAAGACTTTGCTCGCACACGAGTCAGGCGACCTTTCAAACAAAAAGAATAAAAACGCTTCCAATAAATAACCAGGGGCAAGCGATAGATCTGATAAAGAATTTGTCGAAGGTTATCCTAACTTACCTTGTTGGAGAGCTACGGAAACCGAATTTGAATATTAAAATGTGTGTACTCGCTTTTGAAGTGGCCTCCCGCCATACCCCTCGCCGGTCATGAATGCTTTTTTAATCAGTGTAAGTTTAATTTGACAAGCAATCTATCAAACGTGTCATTCTGAACTCACTTTTGCGTGTCAATTATGTCGATGTGTTTGTGTGTCAATCTTGAAATACAAACGAGATCGGTGCGTTTCTATAACTTCTTCAACGAATAACAGAGTAGTATACAAATCGATATATTTCAATTTTCCGGCATTTTACATTAATAAATCATTTTCATTTATACAATTTTCTTGCGTCTGAAATGATCAGGATTGATAATTGAAATTAATAGGAAAAATTGCTTGCGTAACTCGTATCATATACTCGCTAAGTCCTCTTAGTACCCTTGATATGGGTTTATAAGGATGTGAAAAATATCGACATGGATGAGACTTTCTTAGAAAGATCCTCTTGCCGGTTACAATAGAATATTTAGTATATTGAGATTATGAATGTGACAGAAGCGCAAACATCACACTGAATTCGGAGAGCCGTTTCATCAGCGATCAATTTATAAGGCGTTGAAAAGAAATGAATACATAGATCGGCATTTCCATTGAGATATTACGAGAGTTCAAAGAGTGGGCCTTTCTTCGGTTCTGGATCTTTCCGGCTTACTCAGTGATGAAACAAACCTGCCGAATGCCATGCCGTCTTGGATTTTCTGTTCATTTTGTAACTTTTATTGCATTATTAATCCATAACCGATCGTGTCAAATGAGCATGACAAAATCAAAGTAGGTAACTGTCACACAGGAATAGGGTAAAGGTGACTTTGCACTTACTGGCGTGCACCTAGGAAAAATCCCAAGAAAAAACAGACATGAAAAAAGTCTGACATGTCCAGGATTCGAATCTGGAATCTTCCAATTTTCCGTCGGATGCTTTGTCTAATTAAGCTATCGAGCCAGAACATTCTATCATGTCTCTTCAGGAGACATTGTAGGCAGGGGCGTAGTGGTTTCGTCCGAATTTGCGGCCTCGGAAAACGCACAATGGAAAATGGGAGGTACATATCAATTTATGAACTGACAATATTAATCAAAATTATTAGATTTTTTTTATTTGGTTTTTCACATCTACGCAAGACTGAACCGGAAATCTTTTACCGGAGAAACTTCGAATTTAAAGATAAGCTTTTCTTCTACGGAGTTAAGTGGGATAAGAGCCGTTCTAAATATTTTCTGCTCGATATGCTTAGGATAGAATTTCCAACAGGAAAGTTTCTTATAAAATAGTGATCGTTCACATTCAAATCCATTAATTTTATAAATGATATTTAATATTTTTTACAAAGGAAACTGAATTTGATGCGGACCTCAATGATTCCAACGACTACGACATTCTACTCGTTTTCGCAATTTTTGCTGAGATATCGTTTAATTAATAATAATTAAAATGAATGAATATAATTAAATTATGCCAAAAGCTTCCCATCTATTTTTCTTCTCATGATGGCCGCACACTACATGCGTTTACAGTATGGAATCCCCGTCTAGGTTGCCCGGAAACAGTTATTTTTGGTTCTACCGACAACGATTGCAACGCCAAAAAAATTTTTTAACGAAATTCACGATACGACTGTGCAATCGATTTTTCTCTATGACTAAAATCTATCTAGTCCTACAGTTTTGAACATTTTCACCGATCGACAGCAATGTAATACGTATTTGGAAATTTGAAAAAGCTTTTCACACTGAGACAGCTGACATGCTGAGGTCAAAAATCTAAGTTGCTGATGACAAACTAAGCAACAACATCCAATCAAAAGCTAAAGCAGTCCGGTCGTTGGCGATTCCGAAGGACATGACATTCTTAAAAGATGAAAGTATCACAAATACGCGCCAATTGTTTTACAGTCAATGCAAATAAGATGGAACCCTTACCTTGACGATGGCTTGCAGTCTTTCCTTCCATGTCCGAAGTTAACGACTTTTCCGAAGGTGATTCCGCTAGCGTAATAGTTCGGCAATAAATGGCTAGCATTTTCCAATTTCTTTACAGGAAGAACGTCGCATGGTTCTAAGGGATTAAGGGTCTCCCCTCCTCGGAGGTTCCCTTCTCCAACACAACAGCATTCCATCCATTCCTTCGTTTGCAAGACAAATCGAATGAAGATGGTGTAACTAGAACCTGAATGACGTTCACATTCGGGTATGTGCAGTTGACTTACGATTGAAATTGGGTTCCAAAGTCAAGCGACAATCCGGAATGCCCCTTCCTTTTCTATCAGTTCAAAAGTCAAATTCCGCGTTTTTCTGTCTTCCGCAGCTAACTTAAGTTAAAGTCAAACTTCGGAGAGTATTGAATGATTATTTTCGTAGCTCTTCGTTTCGTAGATCTCCAAATTCAAATCGTGGTTCATTATTCCAACAGACAAAGAGAAGACACCTGAATCTTATTGCTGTTCCCGTTGGAAGAGAGGTGATGGTGCCTCACGGTTAGGACTAGTTTGCCGACCCGCACCGACTACTTCCAAAGCATTAAATTGCTATGGTGGCGCCATTTGGAGAACGCATTTACAAAAAAAATAAATTAAAAGTGCTTGATTTTTCAAGCTGAAGTAGTATTACATAACATATCCAATTTTCAAATTGACATTTTATTAACAAACAATTTTCAAACTGAATTGCTGATAACTGTCAATTTCTTTGTAAAAATTCAATATTAATATTTTTACTAAAGTACGTAACATTTTTGCGACTGGAGAAGAAACCCATTTATTCAATGCTAAGGGTGGTCATGCTAATCCTAAATACCAAAGGTCTATATTCTTCGCAGAGCCCATTTAAAACATGCACCTTAGATATTTACGGAGCTGAAGGACAAAATTGAACTGTTTAGTTCTGAGTAATGAGTATTTTAACTTAATCATCCATTCATCTTGGGTAAACATGCATATGTAATTAAGGATCTGCCACCGTCTTCTTTCCCTCAATATCCCAGATTTACTTATTATCCTTGTTACTCTCAATTGGTTGGTACAAAGTGACATCAGATCATATTGGAGGGACAAGTGCATTCACAAGAATTCAACAAAAGAAGGCGATATACCTAAAATATCTACAAAAGAAAGATTATCGTAGTAAGAGAGATTACAAAGCTATAAATAGACAACTTTAATGAGAAGTCACACGTAACAAAAACGGATCATGGAGCAGACACAGCCAATACGTGGAAGTTTGAGGAAGCAGAAGCTCAGACGCCTGATAAACAATAAAGGGACTGAGATAGTCTACCAATGATAGGGTAAATATAATAGAAATGAAACCTAGAAAATGCCACAAAAGTAAAAATTTGCCTGGGTAAAGAAATAAAAAAAACCAGAACTTGTCAAAAATGAGCTTCAGGGAATGCTTAAGCAACAAAAGATATTTCAAGAAGAACCTACCTCATGAGGTGGGAAATTTCATACATTATTCTGATATATAAAAAAGGCTCGAAGAGAGATCCAAAGAATTACTGTGAAATAGCAGTTATACCCATAATTTGCAGAATATACTCTAGAATATGAATGACCTGACTGAAAAAAATTTTTAAAGAGAAATGAGAATACCACACATAAACAACCTACACACGACCATGGTTTCATAGCATGGCTACAACATCAGGTGACAAAAAGTAAACATGACACTGAATATATACAAAGCCAAATGTAGAATCAGCCAATGAGAGGAGAGGTGGGGGGATGGGGAGGGGAAGGGTAACAAGAGGAACAGAGGGTGGGGTTGGGGGAGGAATCATGGGGCATGGGTTAAGGGTAACTAAGGTAAAGGAGATAAGAAGTATCTGAGAATGTCTGAGAAAACTCAAGAATACAAAATCAAAGGCGGCAAGTTATACATGGGATGCACAGTCTTAAAATTCATTATATGTCAAGTTATCCAAAGGTGTCTTTATGGATAATTTTGAAAAGACATTATTTAGTTCAAATTCCGAGATAGTGAAACCAATCCTTTATTGGTATAGATATGTTGATGATGTCATTTGCATATGGACTGGTACTGGACACATCATGGACCGTTTTTCAAATTCCTTAACTCCATCTACAGTAAAATTAAATTCACCAGGGAAAAGGGTATCAATGGCAGCCTACCTTATTTAGATCTCAATATTACCTTAGTCAATGGATGCCATGAGTTCTCCATTTACAGGAAACTGTGCTATACTGACACCAACATCAGTAGTGATTCTTTTCACCCCCTCTCCCATAAGTTGGCTGCTTATCACAGCGTGGTCCATCGGCTATTAAGTGTACCCCTCTCTGTGATGAATTATAATAAGGAAGTTAACATCTTGAAATATATTGCTGACACAAATGGCTTCAATCCAGATATTGTGGAAAATATTATAAAAATAAGAAGAATGAAATAGCTTTCAATCAAATTTTCCATGTATCCAAGTCAACCAATGATAATCAATAGTGATCCCTCAAATTCTTGGGTAAGATGTCTTACTCTGTGTTTAATAGTTACCCCGAGCAGTTCAAATGCTCCTTCAAGACGGGTCCCAAACTAAAAGAGTTATTTGTGAATTGTGCGTGTAGCAGAAGTGTTGTATATAATCTTGAATATGATGACTGTGATGCATTTTATATTGGCCAGACTGGAAGGTCTTTTGTCAAGAGGCAAAAGGAACATAAACATGCCTTCCTTTACAAAAACTCTTCTGCTTCCCATTTTAGCCAGCACTTGCTTAGGAAGGGACATTCAAGTGACTTTAAAATGACAGTCCTTCACTTATGCGATGAAAGTGTTAGACTTGACACCTTAAAAACTTATGAAACCATGAAGAACTCTTCTTCAAACATTGTTAACGAATTTCTATTTCATAACCCCTCCCCCATATTACAATATTACAAACCATTATCCCCTAACCCACTGCCTTCCTTGTACTTTGTTACATTTCAGTCATCATCATCTTCTTTGGATAACTTGAAATATAATGAATTTTAAGACTGTGCATCCCATGTATAACTTGCCGCCTTTGATTTTGTATTCTTGAGTTTTCTCAGACATTCTCAGATACTTCTTATCTCCTTTACCTTAGTTACCCTTAACCCATGCCCCATGATTCCTCCCCCAACCCCACCCTCTGTTCCTCTTGTTACCCTTCCCCTCCCCATCCTCCCACCTCTCCTCTCATTGGCTGATTCTACATTTGGCTTTGTATATATTCAGTGTCATGTTTACTTTTTGTCACCTGATGTTGTAGCCATGCTATGAAACCATGGTCATGTGTAGGTTGTTTTTGTGTGGTATAGTAAAAAGTTCACTCTAATGGAGTGTTTTAATATGTTTAACATTAATAATTACCACAAGGTTACCCTTGACTCTGTATAGTTTTAATATATATATATATATATAGTCTGAACAATAGTGGAGGAAAGAAATCAAAGAAAGCTGGAAATGACTGTAGCACTGATAGACATCAGAGAAGTTTATGATAGTAATCCAATAAATATGCTATGAAAGGAACTAAAAAGTTTTGGAATCAACCTAACTTTCATTCATGCTTGATGCTGCTTATAAGGGAACTGTATAACTTGCCCATTAGAGAAAAATTTCTTTGTCCTTTTCCATGATATTGGTATCTGTATATATGTTATACAAACCTGTCCATTATGGAGCATTTTGAATGCACCATGTTGCCATGAAGGCAGGTTTGATTATGTTTGGTTATGTTTATGAACACAGCACTTCAAAAGTAAAATTAAGAGACCGACAGATAGAAAAAAATAAAAAAAACAGGTCTAGAACAGGGATATTTAAAACTTCTTCATGTCCTTCTTTGTATTTTCCTTTTATTAGAAAATGTATCATTCAAATAAATTTCATTTGCAATTATTTTTCAGTTTGACTTCTTACAGTTTTAATGACCACCTCACTCTGTTCTGTTTTCTGTGCTGAACAATAAAGCCTCTGTTGAGTGTGATGTTGTGTTACAATTACACCCTGTAACAGGGTCTTTTTCTGCTAATTGGAACTGTACTAGAATAACTAAATGAGTCACCACAGCTGCTGTCATCTGAAATGTAGAAAGGGGAAAAAAGGAGTATTTGTTATGTGAATAACAATTATTCATAATAGAATTCATAATAAAATACAGCTTACAAAATAATTAGATATTGGTTAAAATGTGTTCTCTTAATAAGATTGTTCTTTATTAGGATTTTCTTTGATGATGAACAATCAATGGGGTTTATACCATCCATTATTTTCTAGTTGAAAATATAGATAACTATTAGTTTAAGAAGTACTGAAAATAAAGACTTCATTGAAAGTACAAGTTTAGGTTTTTGCCATTCATTTTCTTTTCCACAAATGATATTATGATAAATTATAAAAACATAACTCTGTTGAGACAATAAATATTTAATCCATGGAAAGTAATGTCTCAATGAAGTGAGACATTTATTTAAATTTTATTTTATATTCCATTTACTGGCAATCACTAGCAGTATTTCATCCTTTGACTTTAGATCAGACCATATATTTTCCATTGTATCCATTTATTGTTTTTTTGGCAACCCTCTTAAAACCATTTGAATGGATCCTATTTACCTCTAAACTTAATATAAATATCACCCTTTCTATTTCTTCAAATAATCTGTCTCCCATGTGAATATTAAGTGAGGCTTTGTTCTTATTTTGATAAAGAGACTCAATATTTTCTGTGTACCTACCACTTTATAATCATATCTTTAAGACCATCACTACATTGAAATTTTTACTTCTGATCTTGTATATCTTTTATTTTAGGGCTCTCTAAAAATATCTTAGATCTTTTTGGCCTGAATATTCTTTTCTTATATAACCCATTTTCACTTCTAATAACACTCCATAATCAACATTACAAACATTACTTGCTCAGATTTCATTTCTTTGCTGCTTAAAATTTAACATTTCATACCTCTTACTTAATTCCATTTTGTTTTGACCATTTCCATGGTATATTCAATCTTTTTCATTCTCTGACTACTCATTACATGATTTTATTACTATCTCATTTCCACATAAGTCACAATCTTATCCACCATTGATCATGTCCTGAAGTCAACTTTTACAGTTTCAAATCAGTTTATGTTCTTAATGAATTTCATCAATGTCACCATAAAAAGCTCCAGGATCTCCACAGTCCTCTATAAATTGCTAGTTTTCTTATCTAGTTGTATTTTTATAACAGTCCATGTACTGTTATCCACTGCAAATTCCTGCTATGGCCTCTCCAAGTGGTATCCATATTTCTGAGGCTGTCATCATTCTTTGTATTGCAGAACCTGTGATACTGCACATTTCCGTTTCAAATTCAATTCTAACTTTTATGAAAAGATGTATGCCTGTGTTCAATTTTTGTAAAAGAAAGACTCAAGAGATACAGCTTAGGAATGATAGACAAAATTTCTTTATCAGTATATATTCTAATATGGTACTCACTGATGTAAGCAAACTGAAGTCAAGGCTGAAGAATCCACAAGCACTGAAGCGAAATTTTGTGTGTAGCAACTGATGTGAGAATAGACGTAACTGTTGAAAAAGAATATTAGGAAAAGGGTTAAAGGTGACTTTGCACAAAAAAGGTTTGTATCTTGAAAAATTTCAAAGGAGAAGAGAGACTAAACCTAGCTTGACAGAAATTTCTCTAAGTCCATTATCTACACAAATTAACAACCTTTTGACAATGTAGCTCAATGGCAACCAACCAGCTATTGGAAGAAAAGGGTTCAAGCCCTAGTCAGACTTCTTTCAAGTCTGTTTCTCTTAGGGAAAAATATAAGCTTATGAATGCAGTAAGGCATCCAGGTAAGATAAAACGGACTGAAAAATTCCCCTAATAAATGCAGTCAATTCTGCTTAATAATACTTAAAACTATTTGATTCAGTAATATAACAAAATTTTTATTTCACTACTTTAAGACCTTATTTGGGGTCAAACCAAGGACTCCACTTTCAGTCGCCAATGGATAGAAACTTTCAAAAGGAAAGATAAAGAATATATAAGGACTGGTGTTAGTTCATGTTAATAGGGAGGACATTTTATGATATTTCTAGTAATGCAAAATAACATCCGGAGTTTGAATCAAGGTCTCAATTTCAATCATATAAAGAGTAGAAATTAATTTCATTGGATAATGTTCGAGGAAAAGTCTGTCTTTGCTTCAGGTCAATAAGGAAAATCATTTGTGAAATTTTAACTTTAATAAATCCAGACTTGATAACAAAAGTTAAACACCAAGGCCTACGGACAAAACCAAAAAAAATTTGGGAATCAGTCAATCTATTAATAAGCAAATATGTTAAAGAAATATATGATACTTTTATGCATGAAATGTTAAAATTTATGAAAAATTTTAAGACTGCACTAAAGGAAATCAAAACCATTTTTAAAAAGTACCAATCAGTTGAATTACATTCAAACCTGTTTAAATTTTTTAAAATAATATCTGTAATGGAAGTCTGTGTTAAATTTTTGGTAATAATGTCTACAATAAATTACATCAAAGATAGTTTACATTTGATATAAGACAAGTATTTCAAAATTCTTTTAATTGACTGAAATTTTACAGATATGAATATTAGGATGCATACAGTACAGGAAGTAATACATATTTCTCATCTGATACTGTTTTTAATCATTTTCTATCAAGCAGTCACACATTTCATAAATATCCAAATATGGGACTTCTTGAATTCAGACTCACTTTCTTTCTGTTTTGCATAAATCTGAAAAAGTTAAACCTTATATACCTCAAAACTTGAGTGTTAGGTCAAAAATTCCTTTTCTGTCATGGGTAACTAGATTATCTGTTTAGACTGACAAGTTTATTTGCAAAATTGTCTTTGTCTTCATTTTTTACACTCACTCCATTAACCTTCAGCTCCTTATTCCAAAATCTTTTAATTTTATGGATATGTAGAACTGAAAATCATATTTATGCTGGAAATGTGATTAAATTATATATTAAGTGACTTTATTTATGCACCTGATAAATGGTATTAAAATTTTCTATGATTCAATTAAGGGTCAAACTTTTCCAATAAAAGAGAATTTGTCTCACCTCACGCCTAGCTTGGTTATCCTTCACCTTGAGCAGGACCTCTGACACCAAAACACCAGTCGAATCAGCCTTTCACATTTCCAAAGGAAATAAGAGAAATAAATGATACAGTTATTTTCTTAGTAATGTGGCTCACTTCCAAGAAGTATTGCAAGGACTTTCTGGCATGTGAAAGTAAGAAGTTACCATTTATAAATTGTAACAATTTGTTTCTATAGATTATACATGAAAATAAAAATTCCTGTATGACCCTTGATAAAGGTTATCACTGAACTGTAGATTTTAATTTCTTCATGATCACACAGTAGCACTATAATTTTGTGAAGTATATTTAAAATCAATCATATTATTAAAAATGATTATTTTAACTGATGTTTATTTCCTTTTTAGTAAGAAAATTTGATGATAATGGCAACTAGTCTTGAAATTCGTCTCTGAAAATTACAAAGCAATAAGGATATAATGTTCAGTTAGAATTTTTTAATGAAGACGGGCATTTCCTTATTCTGGGATTAAGCATCTCTGTCACAAGTTTTATAGAAAATGCAAATAATAATTGATTAAGCTCTTTTAATCTTGTCACATCCTATTCCACTGATATAATTGTTGTATTACAAGAGACAGTTCAGGATCAGTTCAGAACTGTGGCACATGTAAGGATTAGAGTATTTGTGGAGACAAGAAAAATAATTCTGTACATACACTACCACTTGGAACTGATCTTGAGTTGTCTCTGTGAAATCACCTAATGAGAATTTTGTTATAATTAAAGTTTTACTCATTTTTTATTTTAATAAAGGCCATAAGTGTTATAACCAGTTACTACTAACTAATTTTAACAAGTGTTTTGGTTTGCTAGATTTTAATCTTTTTCGCTAACAAAGTAGGCTAAATGTCTTAGGAGGTAGCAGATCCTTTGACCAGAGATGAGACAAGCTTTCAGTTTGGTGTGGATTTTCACGTAGATTAGGTGCATTGTGGATGGCCCTCTTTTATTTGGAGTAATCTGTGTTAAAAAGTTAACATGTTGATTGCCAGCTAGTTATCCCTAATTATACTCCCTAATAATTGTAATCCCTAATAGGCCAAGGTATTACTACCAACACTTAAGCTAGGCCACTGTGAAATTTATAGATGAATAAATGAAGCCAGAGCCTCTTACTCTGAAAAGAAAAGGAAGGATACCCATGTCCAGTTAACTGGACATCAGCCTATGGTAAATACTACTGATGTCCAGTTAACTGGACATTGGTGTACAATGTGTTAATAAATCACAGGATTTCTAAGGTAATCCATACTCCTTAAAGTTAAAGTAGTGAACAATAAATCTAGCAATTTTCTCCCTTTCCAATATTTTGGGATATCCGTCTGGTTCTAGGATCCATACTCAGTTCAGCCTTAACTATTCAACAGTATCACTTTCTTATTTAAAGCATTTGTAAATTAAGTCCTGTTATATTATTACCAAAGGAATAACAAGTGTGAAAAGCCCGGAAAGTGGGAGACCTGGGTTCGAGTCCCAGTCGTGTCGCTATTTTTCACACTTGTTATTCCTTTGGGATTTTCGTAGGTTTTACAATCTACTAAGTTACCTTCCTTTCCTTTATCCTTGTATATTATTACCATTAATAGGGAGAACAAAATCTAAAATAAGCTATTTTGAATGGGTTTAATAGCCTATACTTCTTAATGAAAGGTGAAAATGCATCTGCTCTGTCATTCTGTTATTACCAAATAGTGTTAATAGCAGAGTTCAAGGAACAATTTTGAGACTTCTTCCCAATTTTAAATTATTTATCCACTACGTACAAATCTTGGTGAAGAAGATTAACATAAAAGTAAATTATTGGAACAGGATTCTGGTTTAAGAAGTTGGTTTAAAATAGCAATAACAATTTTACTCGGTATAATGGGTTTACTTGTATTGAAGAGAGATATTTTTAGCTTGAAAGATAATGTAGATTCTTCCACTCCAATTGTTATATTTATTTAATGATGTATCTGTAGCATTTTGCTTTCATTTAGATCTAATTTAACCTTCCTTTTCCTTAAAACGTAGTTATATATCAATAGGTTTTGCATTTTTTTCAAATTCTTGTGGGTGACAATGACAACATGGATTTTCCAAAGAGAAGATATTGAGAAGATGACCCACTAAATCAAAAAATGAAATATGTGCTTGTTGTCGATGAGATTACTGACACTGAGATTGGACAAAGGGAACTTTAGATTTCGAAATGTATGGAAGTTTCAATTCCTTGAATTGCTACATCCAAATAAATTAATGTGCTTCCAAATTCAACTTCTTAATGGCTTGTTTTTCATTCTTTAATCAACTTATGGAGGCTCTTTCAATTTTAGATACGTATGGAATAAATTAATATCAATTTAAACACTCTCAGATTTTCATTTAATTGAGGACAAATTGTGACTGAAATGATGCATTTTTTTAAATAAACTGGCTTGTTAGAAGAAGCACTTCTGGAAACTTACAACTTATATATTTTGATGTCTACATTACCAGCCAACACTTGCACAGTAGAGCCCACATTCTCTTGTTTGAAATGTATAAGGATGTCTTTCCAATAAATGGCTTTCTACACTTCCTCTGTTGTCAGTTGTGAAAGATTGTGAACTGTGCTACATGAACTACAAGGTTAAAGATCCTTCTACCATGCAATTATCGAAAAGTTCCTTCTGAAATGTGATACGAGAATTCCTCTAATAAAAAAAATATGAGTTAGTGGTAATTGTTTTTTACTCATGGGATATTCGGTTGGGAGAGTTGATGAGAACAGAGTAGTAGATGTAGAATGATTTCATTTCTGGTTATTTTGGATACACGCAGAGTACACAACTGAATGCTTTTAATTGCCATCAGTGTCTAGTGTGTCACCTCATTGTCTCCCAAATAAAGAACTCATGAAAAAATATTTATTCTATAAGAGAAAGGATAATTATCCTTACTCTTATAGAATAATAATAATATCTCTTAATAATAAAACAACCTTAATAACCTAAAGGTTGTTTTCTTTTGAATTGAGGTTGAGCACATTGAGGTTGGCATTAATTCTATCAACAGCATATGTTGCCTTACACCAGTGGCCTTGTTGCCACATACATACTTGTTTGTCCATAAAATGATTGTTTACTTTGTTTTATGGTCCGATTCAATTGGTTTTGTTCAATTGAGTACAGATCTATGTTTATTCGATTTCTAAAAATTCTGATCCCTGAAAAATGTGTCTAGAATGAGATAAGTCACCACAGACCACTTCGAAATAAAAATATATTGGAGAAGAAAAAATATTAGATAATTAACTAAGGAAGCCATTACTGTATGGAATTTCAAGGGTGGTCAATGGTTTTACAGAAAAATATGGAACGGTTAACAGAATGACTAAAATTGTAGCAGAAATGTTTACAGTCTTCTTCCATAAAGTTTTTGTTACACAATCCATCAATGAAAATGGAATTCCACTACATGTTAGCCAACCATGTTGATTTTCCCTTTATGCTTTGATGCATATCGTTTGAATACTTAAAAAGAATTTTCTATTCTTGAATACATTTCCAAATTAATTTTGTTACCTCTTTCGATGTTTTATGGCAGGAATCGATGACGAAAACCAAAAGAATCGTGTTGAAACAGATCCTCACTACGTCAGGCAAAATGAAGGAAAACGTGGAAGCCATTCTCGAATACATCAAAAAAATGGATGAAACGCTCAAGTCCAAGTACAATAAGTGAAACAACGTCGGAACTCCTAATACGGCGTTCAAGGTGCGACCAATGCTAAAGAGGCAGAGATGGGCGGCCCTTAATGATTTTAACGAGACGACGAGCGTGAACCACCTGGATTCCTCAACTTCCGACACGGAGGACGACATTTCCTCAAGTTTTTCTTCAGTTAGACGAATCGCAGTGTTCAATCCAAAAAGCGATTCCTTCAAACTAAGCATCAAATGACGAGACTGAAGATGAATGGAAGTCATCGCCAGCTGAAGAAAGCAAAAGAGAATAACATTTAACGTTAAAACAAAGTGTGAAAATGGGATCACCGTCCGAATATATTCCACCGCTAAGTTGCTCAAACTGATAAAGTAGGCAGTTGTCAAGAACAGAAAGAGTGACATTTCCCGCTCCAAGATTTTCTTGCACTGATAGTTGCGGTTTGGAATGCATCTCATCGCTTGCACTGCGACGAACTGTTGAAGTGCCTCGTGGATTCCATGCCGCCTAGAGATGGCCGCTGGTATTTGTGAGATTAGCGTAAGTTGCAGGACGGGGTAGCCAAAACATGATATCCAGTTTTCGATCCTCCACCACGGCCGACATACGGTGGATGAGACGTCGACGTACACACCTATTAACGTGAGGTGTACAGCATAAACTAAGAGACACACGAAGATGCTGACGAAAAATGAACTCCTGTTATGTTTCTTGAAACCAATGTCATTATGAACTGGGAAAGGAGCGAGACCCAACAATCTGCTGTAGAGGAATAGCGGTTTTAAGGCCCAGTATGCATCTTTATCGTCCATCTTGGCACATCACGTTTACATGTCTTCAATGTCACTGAAACGCGTTGGCTTGCCTTTGGCTTCCTCATCAAAGTGTTAAATATTTAACTCCGACGTACCCTTTTCAAGTAGTTTTGTTGATTCCTAAAGTTCGATCAGCTATAATCGATCGTTTAACTTTATAGCAAAGGGGATACCTTTTCCATAATGGTCGCATACCCTATTAGATCGATTATTAAATAATTAGGTCTCGTGTAGGTAATAATATTTGAACGCACTAGAAAGGCGTACTGCATACGTTCAGATAGTTCAATACTGTAATTGCGCCAAAGAAAATTAACTGAATAGCAAAGGAAACCTGAGTTGAATATATTCTGTTCACGTATATATTTTCCGTTCACGTACTAAACAAGTTTTAAACTATTTTAAGCTTCAGGAAGTGACGCAATGAACGCACGGAGAAGCCAAAACTCCCTCAATCTGTTCAAGTCTCCTCGTTAGTTGATTTGAAATGGACAGTTCTAAATTCATACAATCTTTATATACTTTTCTAAAATTAGTTTAAGTAAAAATTAACTTTACTGACCTAAATAATTCAAACGTATCTACTATGTCTGAAGTGGAAATTCTGATTATTATAGTCTCGTTAAAAGTTATTTACAGCTGACGTCACTTGGATATATGGGCCCCCAGTGGGAATCAAACCCGGGACAGCTCTCAGGAGAGGCGAACGCGTTGACTGTAGGCGAGCCTAAATTCTGATCATTATTTCAGTAATTAAAGACGATAAGGGCAATAAGAATATCTTACAATTGTCCAGCTATCGAGTTTGAGACTGCTTACGGAATAATCTGCCGTAGTTAACAAATACTTTACCAAATTTTAAACAAATGGGATACAGACAATCTTCGATTTATTAATGTAATTACTACACAGGTTGAAACTATAGTTTGATGAATAAATGAGCCTTCAGAAAGACAACCGTAACATTCCTAGCACATTTAATAAATGTAAAGATAAAAATATAAGACAGATGAAGTACTACACATATGAGACGTGAAGAAAGGAAGCATGAGCAACTGGAAGGAATCTGTGATTAATCAAAGAGAGATTGCCATTATATGTCCTAAAATATGAATATAAAAGATAAATGGGTAAAATCGGGAAGAAATGGATATCTAAAAGGTGAACAATGTCTATTACACGAAGCGAAGAAGAAAATGAAGAAAAGAAAGGAAATTTGGACGGCCTGGAACGGAGGATTGCAAAAAAGTGAAGAGAATGCATAATAAATAAAGAAGAGCAGGACAAGATAAGTGACGTAACATTTACAAATACAAATTATTGGAGATAATAACCATAGAGAAAGAAATTCCCAATCAGATACTAGAGAAGGGAAAACGACTTCTACAGCAGTAGACAACGGCAACTTCTGATAGCATATTTCTGAAGTTTCATTCTTTTGTAGCAGAAGTTTGTTTGTTTGTTTTACAGCGTTGTACTTTCGCTTTCGGTTTCATGTAATCTTTTTGATTTGCACTCCGTCACATTCTTCTCGCCTCACACAATTTCAAACTGATCGAAAATATATATTACTGGAAAATCTGCTGTTAAGGATTAATGAAATATTATCGAATTTATGATTGCTAATTTCTTAACAACAAACTGCATTGTCCCTGTTATGAAGAATGTCCGTCTCAACATACTGCAAAATGTATAATTAAATAAATAGAATTATGTTAAATACGAATTCATCTTCACACGCAGAATAAAGAGAAATTTTGAAGTAGGTAGTTCTTAATCTTATTTTCACCAGTAAAAGTGAGTCAAATATGTTTAGCTTGAAATGTTTCAATTTTTCTTTTGTATCGTACCGATCCCTTCACAATGGCTTCCATTTCACAACTTTTTGTAGGATTCATCGCTAGAAAAGTTCAAAGTTTAGAAACGTTTTGGTCCCTAGCTACCGAAAACTTTTAAAACAACTTGTTATCATTGGATAACAAAAAATTGATTAAAACAAATGTGCAAAGAAGAGATTAAGTTATTTTGGGTGGAACGGGCGCATTTTCAAGCCAAATACCTCAACCGAAAAATGAAAAACCCCAGTGGTGCCTGCTGCATGTTTCAATGCCTTTAGCTATATTTGCTATGGTCAGTGACTATTATCAACTGAAAGTATTTGTCTGCTTCAGTACATTCATGACACATCAGATATATGTTCGTAAAAGAATAGAAACTTTGATACCATTCTTTAAATGAGCCTTATCTCTCTCTCCTTCTTAAGAAATTTATAACTGAATGAATGATTTCAACCGAGGATCCGTAAAAAACTTGACTATGAGGTATAGCCAGCAAAAACAGAAAAATGAAACTAAAAATTGTGAGGTAGAAAAGATATTGATAAATAACGCCTTTGTTTTGGCGAGGTTAAGAGTCTCCTCTTCCATCTAACTCAATACCACTGTTAGATTGATTAGAAAATTGTTACATTAAGTATTTTAAATTAAATGTTGAATAAAAAATACTTAATTTGTGGATATAAAAAAAAACTAATCTCAAGAATTAGAGGAGAAAAACAGAAAAGAAGCAGCTGATTTAATAATAAGAAAATGTAATGGTATAGAAAGTATAGAGAGCCTGAAGAGTCCCTCAAAAGGAAAAAGAGCACAGACTATAGACAAATGTAAAATGTATTAATCAGTGCAGCAAAGGATTTAATTGCGAAGGACCTGCACAGCAAGAAGAAGACACCCAAGGAAAAAGAATATTCAATTAGAAGAATTCAACTGAAAGCCGATGTTGCATGATGTGTTAGCAGTTCATCGTCGCATTCTTTGAGGTAATGACTTTTTACAAATTATAGGCGCGGCTATTTCATTCGAAGAAATGAATTTGATCGGTTGGAGCAATTGGATCGATTGAGATGATACGACAGCAATACTTAAAAATAAGAACGAAGAAGGTATTGCAATCAATCTTAAGTATACAATTGAAAACATGGAGAACTAGGTTTTGGCAAGTGGATCAAGATTAAATGTAAATAAAACAAGCATAGTTAATTTTTAAAGCAGCAAGAGAGCTAGTAGTATAGAACCAACCAGTGGAAACACTATTTCTTTTCTAAAAATGGAACATGTTCCAAAAATTTTATAGGTATACCTTGATGAACGCCTTACTTGGAGAGAGCAGATCAATTTCATTGCAAAACAACTGAACAGAACCTGTTTCAATATGTCTTGTATTTCTCCCGTCACTAATATGCCAACAAGACTAGCGGTGTATTATGGTTACTTTTACTCCATATTAAAACATGGAATCATAAAATGGAAAATAAAAAAATACAAAAAAAGATAGTGCGCAAGATGACACTCTCCAAATACAGAGACTCATGTAAACCAATTTTTAGAAAACTCAGAATGCTTTCTTTCCCTTGCATTTATATTTATGAATTAATAATGTATGTATATAAATATAAGAACATACTCGAAAAGAGCAAATCACTACACAACCATAACATCAGAAGAAGCAACGAGTTATTGTATCGGATACATCGTCTAAGCATGTTTGAAAGAACCCCATATTACTTACTTAACTGGACCTACCTTTCGGTAGGTCCATGTGCCCTAATATTCCAAATTCAAAGCCTATTCCTTCGTTACCTGGTAACTCACTCCCCCCTTTATGTCATCTAACATTTTTTGCCTTTGCCTTCCCATCTGTCTTTTCCCTTGCATTCTACCCTCAATTACATTCTTCAGCAATCTCTCGCCTCTCAATATTTGATCCACCCATTTCTTCCGTCGGCGTTTAATTCCTTCAATTAAAACGCTTTCCTAAGTAATCTAGTATACGTTTGTGAAGTAGAAAAGAATACGTAGAGAAAAGAATGCGTTTTTTACGTTTTACTTAGCGAAACAGGATAATTATGGTCAAAACAGTGGTAATATAGAATGGCGGAATAAAAATTGATACGATCGTCCCAAAAATAAGCAATATTTAAATAAATCACTCATGCTACTTTATCAACATCCTTCCGCTGAATTTGGATACATTAGAAAGAGTTGCTTATTCTCACTCCTCTCCCACTGTGAATGGAACCCGGGACCGCTTTAATCGAAGTCGATCGCGTTGTCCACTTAGCTATCGGGGAGCTCCAACGTTACATTTTTATTACATGAGTACTATAACTATTATCTCGTCTTCTAACAGGATTTCAAGACTCAAAGAAAAATAGTTGACAGAGTACCATATCATGTCCTATATTGTTAAGAAAATATTAGCAGTTGTAACAGAAGCGATTTAAAGCCAAGAGCAGAACGATAACCAATTCTCGCGAACAAAGCGTGATCGACATTCGACTTTCATTAACGTGTCTGATTGGCAGTTTAAACATCCGTTTGAAAATAGGCCCCCAAATTTTCGCGACACGTAAATCGTAATCTTATGTACTCATTCTTTCCCAGTTCGAGCGCAGAAAATAATTTCCCACTGTGTAGCACCATCATTTAATTGCGTCACTTTCATATTGAGACTGATTACAAGATGGCGTAAACAACTGGAATGCCGTGTAAGAAAAGACTGAGTGAAAAGAGACGGCAAGTACTTCGCGAACGTTTTTTTGGTGTTATAAAATATTAAAATCGGATAAGGAGTGACTTTTGCTATGAAAGTAACTAGAGGAGCCCAATAAGTCTTGCAATAGTTTATTTTTCCTTGCTAAATAAATCTTTCTCACATCTGTTGAATTCTTCAACGCGTCTTTAAGACTATCGAGTTCAACTGATGCTCCATTAATCTTTGGTTGTTTGACACATAGTAAAAAAGTTAATGGAAAGCAAGAGGTAAATACCGTTGGACCAAATGCTCTGGGTAAGCTGTGATCTTCTTTCTCCAAATATGTCTAGATCATAACACCAATGAATTCGTAAGCTTTTCGAAAAATTCAATTTAACAATTCGTAATTTTTAATCAGGAAAATCAATTTAGAATACACAGCCAAGACCCCAAAATTAGAGGAGAACATTGGAATCCAAAATGTTCTCATATGTTGGGTCTCAATCTTACTTATCTGTAATGAGAGATATGATTGAGTGGCAAAGAGTTTAGGAGTGACAACGAAATAGACGAAACACAAGGTGAATTGAAACGCCAAAAGTGACGCATTTCGACTCCCATAGTCAGCCGAACTGAGGGAATTTTACCAGGCATTCTTTTCTATATTATAGACTGTTAGCCTAGAAACATAGCTGAAAGGAGCCCTACGTAGAAATCCATACACAAAAAAAACATATTGCAAAACTGAGCGAAGTGTAGTAAATTAAAATGTAATATTTCAGAATAAATGCCAAAAACATATGACGTCTTAATACTTACACTTTGCCGGTCCTAAATGTTGTTTACTATCACGAAACAAAGGCAGTAAGTAATGGTAGTGGATAACGTCACATGGGTTACTTTGTATTTTAGTTCTTTTTATCGGTCTAAAACCATTTCGTAAATACAGAACACATGAATTGAAGATTGTTTTCGAATAGTAAAATAGTTTCCCGGTTCAAAATGTTCCGGCAGTTTCTACTAAAAAATTTAACCTGCACAGGTTTCAAAGAAGCCGTTTATCAGTTTGGCGTCTGTATACATTTCAAGCATTTTTTAGTTTGGAATTTGTTGGTGGACGCACAAGTCAGCAGTATTATATGGAAATGGGACCTTAAAGATGCTACTGTCCTAATTTTTTTCTGAATAGTATTGTCCTTAGACTATCACAGTGAGAGGACATCGGGTGAAACGAAGGCGCATACAAATATATCAGACAGCTACAGTCAATTCCTGAGGAAGCCGAGTGTTGGCAAAATATCCACCGACATTAGACAACGCAACGAAGCCTAACTATTAAAAAAAACTATTTCATGGAATCCATGAGCAAAAAATGCTACATTTAAAGTTTTTAATACATTTTGCACAGAAATTAATGACTCTATTTAAATTTACTACGTAATTAATTACTCAAGTTGTTTTCCATCTTTCTTTTGAACATTCGTTAATATCTGAAATACGATTCGTACATCACGATTACCGAAGAAGGGACTTCACTGAATAATAAGAATTGCATGCGAATTGATTCTGTAATGCACGTATCAGATTTTGTATTGGTTGCTTTATGCGTATGGTACCGATGGGACCCTTTCTACAACGATTGTGCACGACATTTCTTCACTTTACGGAAAAAGGACGCCAACTACAGATTCTGCGAAAAGAGGAACCTTATTCAGAACAGAAAGTCGTTTCTGTTCTATTTTGGCACGTAGGAGATGGACCAGTGATAGACCGTAGAGTTAGAATGGACTGTTCGACCACATACCTCATTTCATTACAAGGGTCTCAGGTTATTGACTGCTATTTGATATTTATCCACCCAAATAAACCTAAAAGCCAGCAAAAATATGAAGATTGCCGATAGAGTTTCCCTTCAAATACTAAAGTCACCTCTTGAGAAGTGGATCGGCAGCTGTTCAGTAAGAAGATCAGAATGGACATATTGCAGGTGCTCCACAGAGTTCCTTTGACAGGGTTGAAATACGACCCCATTACTTCCTGGTTCGCTAGATATATGATTGAGAGGCCGAAAGCACTCATGACGACATTCATGGCCGTATTTGCAGCCCGAATAACCATCGAGAATCCAATGATACGATCGATCTTGTGGCTAATTCGATAAAGGCAGAGATGAGCGGCTCTCAGCGATTTTATCTTGGAAACGACAGAGTGCCTCCAGTTCGAATCTATCAACTCAGGGTCACTCTCTCCGCACCATCGCACTCCTAATAAATTCCGTCGCATCTCCGAGTTGCACCGAGACACCCTCAGTCTCTCGCACCGCAGGAAGTTATGTTGCATCAGCATAATTGCCGTTGGAATAAGTGCCACGTAAACTTGCGAAATGAGTAATATATAGCCCTTAAATTCATAATGGTCGAACACTGGGTTCATGAAGACCACGAAAGACATTACCGTAAAGCACACTTCTATTTGCACAATCTTCCTGTACTTGGAGGCGGACATTTTGGAGTGGAAATGTTTCATCTCTTCGTCCAATTTCACGAATTCCCGAATGATGGCGTGATTCTCGAATCTCCACAGTAAGAAAATGGCAATTTCGAGCCACCCCGCCAATAAACCACTGATTGCCCAGAGTCCACGGATGCCTCTGTCAAATCCAGAAGTGAGCGGAGCGGACATTAATATATATTTCCCCAAAAGGGTGAAAGTCCACCCAATACTGTGGAAACACAGGCTATAGTAGAAAATAAAGTTTTTTGAAGAAAACTCTTCTCCGGTACCAAGTGGAAATGGCGCTATCCCTACGATTCTGCTGAGTAGGAGCACAGGTCTGAGGGACCAGTACACGTCTTTCTTCTTCATTTCGAATGACCACAGATTCTTATCCTCGAGAACTGTTACAGAGAATACTCCTGCGACGCAGATAAATAGAGCGCTCGAGTAGATCGCGTGTCGTTCATTCATATCGATATCTTAGATGCTACAGCTTTGTTGATAGCAGAATGTAGTACTTGCTCATAATCAGGATCGAAAAAATAATATATTGTTTATCTGACGAAAGCACGCAATAATATTGCATATCGGAAGAATGGAGGCCAAAAGGGTCATAAAGAGGAATACGTAAATTCTAGAACACTGAAGTGGGGGTGTGTGAGAATCAGAGCTATTTTATGTTCAACAGACAACACTTCAGACAACTGGAAGGACTTGTGATGGGATCGCCTCTCTCACCTCTTTCAGGAAAAATTCTTATAGACAGTTTTGAATGTTAAGTTCTCTTTTTCAAAACACCTTAGTGAAAAACGTACTGTTCTGGAACGGGAGTATAGATTACGTGTTCTGTCTATTACAGGATCTGAAAATGAGATATAACTGGACGATTTTTTAAATTTCCTCCATGACGATCTCGGTTATGATCATAATTACCAACATGCTCTTCAATGGAATGTATCGGAGATGACATACTAAATTGAACTTTCGTAAAACTTTTATGAGAAAAGTCATGATCACCAAATCTCTTTAAAGAAAACCTTTTTTAAATTTCTAACGGAGGGCTCACCCTCTAAGGGTCCGCCAGTGGGATTTGGCAACGTTATCGAAAAGCCGGCATATTTATCTGCTTTGCAAGACTTTATTCCTCTATGGAAAGATTCAGATATTTTTCGATGAGATTCGAGATGATTCGGAATATTTCGCAAAATTTAGCCAAGTTTGACCCCCTGTAACATTTTGATGCGTACTCGTTTACGTAAATAACTTGCACAGTTGTATGCAGAATTTATTCAAGAAAATCCATGCTTAGTTTCAGTCTTCACTCAAAAACACTACCAAGCATATATTTCCTTCTCACATATGGTTAAAACCACATTAGTTCCCGGCGAATAGAAGATATATGATCTTCTATTCGAAGATTGAAAATAAACCTAATACAACCATTTAAAAGACCAAATAACACGAGCTCGTTACCAGAGGTTAAATCATTTTACACAAGGGAACAACAGTCAAACACTGGAAAAACAAGAGTGAAAACAAGCATTTAACGTGTAAATTGCAGAGGATCATTTCGTTGCAATTTATCTGGTATATTTTATTAACTCTATCAGAGATTTCACATATCTGTGAGTTCCACGAAAGAGTACTTGTTAGGGCAATCCCAAGATTGCGCACTGAGTTAATAAAAGGAATCGTGCGTGCTTCGACGGTAATTTTTGGAATATGAACGAAATCAATATATCAATAAGCCGACTGCTTCCAAAGATTATAGCTTGGGTTTTGGAAGGATTTAATCATAGGTTATTATCCTTAGCCCAGTTACACAATAACTGAATATCACTATTGACGGAATTTATAACCTCTGACAAATTATTTACATTAGAATTAAGATACATTTGTATGTCATCTTGCATATAGCATTTATTTACAGTTCAAAAACTTAGAAGAAATATCAAGAATGTAAAGAAAGAACAAGAGGGGTCCCGAAATAGAACCTTACGGAACACCGCTGGAAATCGGTAACCAGAATGATACTTCATTACCAGACCCCTTACTGCATGACTTCTACCATTTCAAGAAGACCAAAACCTGTTTAGAACACCAGAGGAGAAATTAATTGTTTTCAATTGACTTAGAAGAAGCGAGTGGTCGACACGGTCAAAGGCCTTGCTAAATTGAAAAAGAACTAAGACAGAAACTAACTTATTGTCAATCGTAAATCTAGTATCATCAGTCACCCTGTTGTCAGCAATACATTAATCTAAAAAAGTATCTCTGGTGCCAACATTATGGGTGGCACCATAGGGCACAATGTAAAATGATTTTTTAGGAAAAGTAGTAAAAATGGAGTCAATAAGAAAGATTATCAAAACTTAAATGGTGTTCATATTGGCAAAACAAGCAGAAATTAAAAAAATAGATTTCAAGAGCATGGAATTTTGCTTTGAAACAGTGAAGTAGGTACTACGGAAAGGTGATACAGTATGAGAAAATTAATGTTGGGTATTTTGTAAAAGGAAATGGGTAGAAAGAGTTAATAAAAAATCCAATCTCTGAAATCATTGAAGTTCTCGTCAAAAAATAATGGCGATATTTATTTCAGCGCCCTGATTATAGGTATCATTGCCTGACCGTCTAACTATGATTCTTAACCAAATTATGCGTGAAGTGACGTTACATATTTCTTACAATTTCGCTAATGGATAATCGCCCAGCATCCCTAGCGCCCTACTCAAAAGGACTAACTGGTCTCTTGCATAAAGTAGGGACAGTTTTTGGATTAAATAAAGGGGGTTTAATTTTTAGCCCCTTGGATACAAATCCTTGAATTCTGGAAACGTTGGGGAAACTTACCTTGTGAGAATGCTGGTTTTTGCTTTCAATATTTTACAAATGAAATTGATGGCATTTGTTACATGAAGAGGCCTTCAAACCCTTACTGAAAACAAGTATGGAAGTAAGACAAATATGTAAAAAGATCTTATAATAATGTAATGCAATGTATATATAAAATTGAAAAAATGACGCACGTAATTGTATTGGAGGTAAGTTATAGTAGTTTTCGGGTAATCGTTTTTTATGTACTCTATTCCGTATTATTATATGTAAGGATTTTTAGGAAATATTAGAATTTTTTGTAAATATGCATACTTTTCGTATTGGTTGTACTCTGACATGTAAATTATAGCGGTTTAAATTGTAAGTTAAGAAGTGAAGTTTGTAAATATTGTATCTAGTGATCTCAGATACTTATGTTCAAATTTTTGTGTTTATATCTGAAAAACCTTTTGATACTGTTTGATTTGTTGAATGTTCTATAATGTAAGGTCGCTACCTGACCTAGCGCCTATCTGCGGCGAAATTGTAAAGTAATAAAAATTCACCTCGCTACATGTTGACATGCAGACGTTCAACAGGAAGAATATGGAGCAGAAGATGAAGCATGTCCACAAGGCGCCGACTGTCTGAGTCGTTTCCATTCCTTCCAGCTTGGGCAGGTTCACTAGAAACTCGAAAATGAAAGTGATTGTCTCCAAAACGATGTACGCACCGTGTACCGCCATCATCGGCCCGAAGATCGAATTCAATCTCCTGCTTACGCGATATAGTGCGAGATGAAGTGCTCTCCAGGACGCCATTTTGTCATTAAAATCGACTAATCCAGTTTGGGAGACGAAGACGAGGAAATCAGCGCGAATACCTGAATTGAGTCTGGACAGTCTGTATCTCAAGATTTGCATGAGGTGAAAATGTAGTAACTTCATGCAGAAGGTTGAAAACGCGTGATAACCATTTAAGAAGAACAGCCAAAAGCCGCCTATTTCCGAGTAATCTACTTTACTCGGGTTCAAGAAAAACACGTAAGCAGCTCCCAAAAGTATCACTACTAGCATTTGTATTTCCACTTTGTTCCTCTGATTCGAAGGGTCCTGTTCTCCAGTAAGCTGTGGCACATACTCGTCAAAGGACGCGATTTCCTGCAAAACTTCGCGAATTTCACAAGCTCTAAACAAGAAGAGGGTTCTCTGTAAGAGATTCATCGCTTGAATTATGATCGCCCAAAATATTTCTACAAAACTATACACGTCTCCCAAATTATAGATAGAAATTTGAACCCTTAAAACATTGTATGAAATCACCGCAGTTATGATACAGTTACACAAGTAAACGAAGACGGCATATACGTTGTCCGTATAGGCGAAAAACCATTTTTGCGATCGATTTTCTCCATTAAGTGTAGATATTGCCAATCCAAAAACCCTGCTAAAGAGAAAGAGAGGAGCGAGGTACCAGAACACGTCTTTTTCTTCCATTCTGACTGAAGCGAAGGGAATCTTCGAAGTAATTTCTCTACACCCATACTTTTCAGCAGTAATCACAAACAAAATACTAAAAGAATATAGACGCGATGTTTTCATGTCCAAGTGGAAAGCAGCGATGGAAAACGCGATATTGCATGATTCATGCTTCAGATACAACCATCGACGTTCCGTTCGATAAAGAATGTCTTCGTTAATCAGAAGACATAGAAAAATACCATTAAATGAATTATATGAATTATTAAATGAATGTTAATGAAGAACAGGCGACAAGTAGTTGAAAACAATTGCAAGAGGCAATTAAAAGCCTTCTAAATTAAAGGCCTTTGTCCGAGATACTCTCAGTCACAGAACACGTCGAAATAGCAACTGCAATTTCAGTGCGGTTTTCTTCACCTTTCCACGGTAGCTTATTTGAGCACAATTCCACATGTTATTGACATTTACGAGAAAAGAACGATTTACGGCTCAAATAGACAAAATCTTTCAATTGAGTTCACAATATGAATTAAAAGATAACACCTACAAAATGTATAACATATTCAAGCAGTGCCGTAGCCCTATATGTGCCGAGACGTATTCAAGGGACGGTCTGGTGCCCACAGCCTTCCTCTCTTTTCTTGGAATGCCTACCATTATCCCAACTCCCCCCTTTCAATGTCCCACAAATACGACGCACTGTGGTCTAGAATCGAAAAAAAGCTGGCCAAAAATACATAAAAGGTTTCCTTGAGCGAGGAAACTTTGCATGGTTACTCTTGAATAAATTCTGCATACAATCATGCAAGTTATTTACGTAAACGAGTACGCATCAAAATGTTACAGGGGGTCAAACTTGGCTAAATTTTGCGAAATATTCCGGTCTTCGATTTTCGAGTAAATCGCCATCTTCGAACTGGTCCTGACCCCGAATGAAGAAAATCACCGGGTAAAACATATTAATAAATAAATCTTTCTTCTATCCTTTATTATAGTCTATTGTAATGACCATGGTTAAATACTTGCATGCTTTACGTAACAAAATGCCAGACGCATTCAAGAGTAAATTTTTTAATAAAACGAGGAAAATGGTAGATATACACATCGATAGACACGGGTTAATTTATACTACGGTATTCTTTGAAGCTTCATGAAGAATAATCTGGATGAAAGTCTTGCGACGCCGATAGTAAAACGGACTTTTCAACATCGTTGCAAGGGCCAAATCCGCGTGGCGGTCCACCGCCCTCCGTGATGATATCGGTTTTGAAAATAATTACGGACCAATATGCTTCTCGTCGATATTTTTCGTGATTTATAACAAAATAAAAGATAAAACTTTACACACCACAGAATATTTTAATGGTACTACCAGGTTTCGACTCATGGAGTCATCATCAGGTGTTCACTTCAGGTATTACCATTAAAATTAGTACCATTAAAATATTCTGTGGTGTGTAAAGGTTTATCTTTTATTTTGTTCCTGATGGAGCTCTACCATGAAGTCACGGCCCAAGCAGTTGATTCTAGAAGTGGTTTTATAAAATCTTAATTTCATGGCGGGTGATCAGTGAAAATCTTGACATGGGCCATTCCAATTTCAATTTCGCACCTATTATTTCATCTTCTAGACTTGAACTGTCTAAGAAGCGCCTGTACTTTATTCGTTGGTAGTTCTATGGTCCGGTTTAAGCACGTAGGATAAGTTCAGTGAAGATTTCTTATGACATAACACCACAGTCATCAATGTTGTACTCTCATCTGCCATTCCTTTAAGTTCAATCGATAATATATGTGTAATAGACAGTCAAATACTACTAACAAGGAGAGGATCCCATTTTTTTCAGGGATTTTGATGAAACTTTTTGTGGTGATAGTGGTAGTAGAGTAATGAAAAGGTGTAACGGGGATCGTGTGAATGGGCCTTAGTTTCGTTGCAATAATTAATTGAAATTGGTATTCGGAGTATACCGCGGGGTCGAATAGCCACCGCAATTCCAGGGTAGAAGGTGAATCGAAACAGTTTCTTCACATTTTACATTTCAGAATCTTACATATTGACGTGGTATAAGAGACTTGATAGTTTATTGCCGTTTTCCGTTCCGTTTATTTCCGTTTTCAGGCTTCTAAGGCTGACGATGAACTGAAAGTTCGAAACCATTGGTTGCTAACCAAAATATATTTGTGGAAAAGTACAAGTTGTAGTTATTATTTCATTTGTAATGTAATTCCACCATATCTCGCTAGAGAAGATTCATTTTAAAAGATCAAAAATTATACTAAAATGCTGCATAAACGGTTTTACCGCCAGCTTCCTTCAAATGACGTCTACATTACAGCTAACTTGAAAAATTTTCAGAAAAATCCAAGAGCATTCTTTTCTGTGAAATTGGCCAAGTTTTACACCCTGTATCTTTTTGACGCCTACAAAAAACGAAAAATTAAAAACGGAACAACAAAATGCAATCTTTTCTGAATATTTATGCGAAGTTTCACGACCCTCGTTCTAAAAAGTCATTCTGGCCTCCTGGACCGCTTTTTTCGATTCTAGCCCACTGTATGATTTAAGTTCGAGCTAAATACTTGATACAAAAATGGTGGTTTCTATTACCTCGTAACACGTTGACTGGCAGTGGACAGCGAAAACGAACCACGAGAAACAATTTATGCAGGCCCAGGAGAAGCCAACGAAGATCAGTCTGGAGTAACACAAGGTACCTTGAAGACCGTCGTTAATGTAGTAACCGAACACAGTCATCTGAAGAATGGCCATGGAGCACTAAAGTGAAGCCGAAGATGAAGTTCAGCCGTCGACTCAAGCGAAACAGAGATATTTGCGCAGATTTCCACAACTGGATCCCCTCCATCAACGATGACTCGTTCACCGAAGGAAACAGTACAAATGATTTGCGGTGGGTTTCAAAAAAAGCGAATGTCGAAGTTAACACGAATCTCGTCGTTCAGTCTAGAGATCCTCAGTTTCAGATTGTGCACCAGGTTGCGCTGTTGGCAATGAATCACAGACAGTACTGATACAGATGTAATGGCAGCATAGAACCTAACCTCTCCACCCATTTCTTCATATCCTATTTTTGAAGGATTGAAGAAGACGATGTATACTATCTGATGTAAGAATATCAGCGATACCTCCATCTCGACAATTCTCCTGTTCTGTGTGAAATCGGCTTTGGTGACGAAATATTGCATCTTCTCGTCTAATGTGACCATCTCGTTCATTGCGTAGTGAATTTCTGCTGCCTTGACCAGAAAGTGACTGACTTCCAAGAGGGCCGGTAGCGGTACATACTCCGGTCACCCACACGATCATGACTAACATTCTCATTCCGGCGCCATCGTCTTCCCCAAAATCAATTAAAAATATGTTAATAGCCAGCATCGACGAAACATAAAGTGTTAGTAGACGCATGAAAATGCTGTACATGATTTCAGCCACGAATTCATTTTTCTTGCATTCGATCTCTATTTTAATGGGAAATGGTGCCAACGCGAATATTCTGCTGCAAAAATGAGGAGTGGTTTCATAGACCAATACAAATCTCTATTCTCCATATCGTGGATTGTTGGAAGGCACTTCGAAGCAGTTGCCCACTGAAGTTCTCTAGACACACCCGCACCGGCACTTTAATGATTACTTTCGTCTCATTAGTCCTCCAAATTAGAAATTTAAAGAGAACCGCGAAGTTGTGTGATTAGCGCTAAGTAAGCGTGAAGTAATCGTTACAATCCGTACCTTATCTCCACAAACGATTAGGTCTGTAACCGTGGAATAATCGTTACAGGCATTACCTTATCTACACTGTCTGTCTTTTATTAATATTTTTCCGTAATTGATTTTTAGTAATGTCAACGTTTGAGAGGCCGCATATGGATGACGCAGTGATAAAATCTGCGATATGTGTGATAATTCAAACGAGTATTCGTTTATTATTCGTAGTATTTATTTAAAAAGAGTATTCTTGCTCGTAGGAAGAGAAAACTATTTCTGTGATATTCTGTAAGACAGTGGTAATTTTCTTAATTTATTTTGAAATATAAAAATGACTATGCACGTTACATTCTTCATTACTTTATTTTATATTGTGTATTCGAATAATGGAGAAATTCACGTTTACACCCTGTATCTTTTTTGACGCCTACTAAAAACGAAGAATTAAAAACGGAACAACAAAATGCAATCTTTTCTGAATATGTATGCGAAGTTTCACGATTTATATATTACTGCCTTATTAATCAGTTCGCCAAGTCTAGCCGTTTTGCCATCAAGGACTAAAAAGAATTGTTTCGACATGTTTTAATTCTGTTATGTTTTATTGAAGGTTTTTTTAAAGATTTAATTCAATTTGAAGAGGCGCATAATATGAAGTATTATAAATTTAGCGCTCCATGCGACAGACCATAAGTGATCACATCTCACCGCATTGCATATAAGCATCGCACGGAAGAATTTTTAAGTACAATTTCGTTCACGTGAACACTTTTAAGAATGTGACTGCGGGATGAATAATTGAATAATTTTAAAATACCCTAAGCATTCGGTACTATACCTTAGTATAGTATAATTTCCCTACTATCTCAAACAATATTATTTATTTGCTAATGCCTCCAATCTTTTGATGTCCTTTTTTCGTAAGGTCCACGTTTCACACCCATACAGCAAAACACTCCGTATCAAGGATTTTACCAATATTTTCCTGATTCCTTTATCGAGACCCTTTTTCATTAATTCGCTTCGCTTCATAAAAGCTTCCTTGGCCAATGCTACTCTTTTTCGTACCTCATCTCCACACCTCCCATCCCAAGATAGAACACTACCTAAGTACGAGAATTTGTCCACCTGCTCTAGTTTTTCCCCATCGACCCTGATCGTTAATTTAGCCTTCTTTCCCTTAGTGAATCTCATTAGTTTAGTTTTACTTACGTTTATTTTCATTCCATATTCCCTTGCCTTATCGTTTAGTGCATTTACTAGTATTTGTAAACCCCTTTCGGAATCGCATACAATAGCTTTATCGTCTGCATATCTTACTGACATTACCACTTTCCCTCCAACTATCACTCCCTTGCTTACTTCTTCCCAAGCTTCATTCACCATTTCCTCTGCATATATATTAAAAAGCGATGGTGATAATGGGCATCCTTGTCTTACCCCTCTCCCTAACTCCGCCCATTCCGACTCCCCCTCAGTTATTCTAACTCGCGCTGTTTGATTTAAGTACAAATTTTGCACCAAACCCAAACCCAGTCCAACCCAATTTTCTTTAAAATTCCCATTAATTTTGGCCATTGAACTCTATCGAAAACCTTTTCAAAATCGACAAAACATGCACATATATCCTTTTTAAATTCCAGGCTTCGTTCTACTAGCACCCTCATTACCCCGATTGTATCCCTCGTTCATTTCCCTTTCTGAAATCCGAACTGGTCTTTTCCTATTTGCTCCTTAATTTTTCCTTCAATACTCTTAGAATAACCTTCGCCGCGTGAGATATTAAACTGATTGTACGATAATCCCGACACTCAGAAGCATTATTCTTTTTCTGTAAAGGAATCAGGATTTTCTTACTATATGAAATCCTCTGGCCACTCCCCATCATAATAAATCTTTCTACATAAATTATAGAATTCCCCCTTATCCTTTTCCCCCAGGTTTTTAAGTAGCTCAACTGGTATCTCGTCATTGCCTGTTGCTTTATTTCCTTTCATATCACGCAAGGCCCTATCAATTTCACTATCTAATATCCCAGGTCCAACATTATCATCCTCCACTTCTTGTTCATTTTCTAACATTATGTATGTTGGCTTCATGTCCTTTCCATATAGTCCCTCAACATATTCTTTCCACCTTTCCCTTATGCTGGCTGGATCTCGTATAACTTTACCATTATTATCTTTTGTTGTGGTTGTTCGGTTTCGTGTTTTATTTCCTGTTAACCGTTTTACCTTTCTATACATTAGGTCGGCCCTCCCACTTTCGTCCAGCTCTTCTATTTCGTTACATTGGCCTTTCCACCACTGTTCCCTTGTCCTATTTGTTTCCCTTCTCAGTTCGTTATTGAGAGCCCTATACATTCTACGTCCTCGTTCTGTGTTAACCCTTTTCCATTTCCTTCTTTCCTCCATTTTATTTATCATTTCTACCGTCAACCACGGTTTCCTAATTTTGTTTTGTTTGACCCACCCAATAGTTACTTGCGCACTAACCTTGATACATTTTTTAATCTTTTCCCATTCTCCGTCTATAGTAAGTTCCCTTCCTTTATCCTCTAAGGCCTTACTGTCTGACTCTTGGAACTCTCTCTCTTTCCCATTTTTAAGGGCTTCAAGGTTCCATTTTGGTGTAATTTTTGCCCGAAAAATCTTTTTAAACTTTAGCTCGGTTTTCATCATGACCAGGTTATGGTCTGAGTCAACATCAGCACCAGGGTAACTTTTTGAATTTTTAACACTATTTCTAAACCTTTTTCTTACCAAAATGTAATCAATTTGGTACCTATCCGTATCTCCTGGCTTTTTCCATGTGTACCTCCTTCTATTATGGTGCTGAAAAAGTGTGTTTGTGATACAGAGGTTATTCCTCTTACAAAAGTCTACTAATTTCTGTCCCCTTTCGTTTCTATTTCCTAGTCCGAACCCTCCCACTTCTTCTCCATCTTTGCCTTGCCCAACTACTGCATTCCAGTCCCCCATTACAATTAGGTTTTTATTGCCTCTAACCCTTCCCATTACTTCTTCTATTTGTTCATAAACAAGTTCTACTTCATCATCACTATGTTCGCTAGTGGGCAAGTACACCTGAACTATCACCGTGTTTACTGGCTCAGCCTTTATTTCTACTGACATAACCCGGTCGCTTATTAGCTCTGTAGCTATCACGGCTTTTCCCGCTTTCTTGTCTAGCACTACCGCAACTCCCCTCTGGCTAGAATTTCCCCCACTGAAAATTACTCTGACATCATCACTCCAGAAATCACCCCCATCCTTCCATCGCACTTCACATAGCCCTAGTATGTTAATGTTGGACCTCTTCATTTCTACCTTTACATTTTCCAACTTTCCTTTCCTAAGCATTGTCCTAACATTCCAGGTTCCCACCCTTGTTTCCTTGGCCATCTTCTCTCTTCTTTTCTTGTCGTTTCCTGGGTAAGGGTTTCGTGGAATGACGACCGAGATAGCCTTACTCCTATCACTGCCGGGCACGACACTCCCCGTAGAGGGTTGAGTCCCGCTTACGCCACTTACAATATTCTTATATTGGCACATCATGATTGCTTGGGATAAGTGTGGTAGTCGAGGTGGTTTCCCGTTGCCTTCCTCAACCTTTCTCTTAACGTGACACCACCATCACCCATAATGGCCGCCCCACTGGGGTACAGACGCCTTTGCAGCCGCCTCACTGAGGTACAGACACTGCGTGGACTACCTTTCGTCAGGCCCCTACCTATTGACCATCCTGGCATGGGTGACCCTACCAGGAACATAGTTCCCGCCAGTTACGCTCTCTAGGTCATAGGAACACGCAAGCCCTTCCACCACGACAAGGTTGTAGTCCAGAGAAGGGCCTTGTATATATGTTCCGAATAACTCGATGAAAAGAATTGCGGAAATTGAGGCCGAATAAAAGCTTTATACTGCTTCTTCTCAACTTTTAAGCTGTCGAGTAGTTTTTATTCAGCCTAAGAAGAAAACAATTATACACGCTCTGAAGATGAGGTTTATAAGGAGAGAGAATTAAAAGCAGGAAAGATTGGAACAATCTCTGAATACGAAGACGAGGAGATTCCTTGAAGAAGAGACGTTCAAATGTCTTGCGGAAAATTAGGTAAAAAAGCAGCAAACAGGATGCTGTAAAAAACAGAGTAGTGGATGCAAAAAGACGATGTGCGCAGTTCGATGTGACACGATAACGTATCGTATCATATCGTACGACTCGGTAAACACAATATTAATGATTGAGTGCTGTTAAATAATAATAATAAAACGTCTTTATTTTAAGGGCGAGATCGAGACATATTAGTCTCTTTTTATATCCAACTTATCAGAGATAGAATGAAAAAGGTATTGAGAGTTGAACTAAAGAAAATCAATAAAAGAAGTAAGTATCGCGTGAGTTTGGAAAAAAATCGTCTGCACTTAGGAAAGAATTAAAAAAACCTCCAGGAAAACACCCACGTGAAGTGGGGCGTTTAAAACCGGCGAAACCTAGTTAAAAGATGTTGATGAAAGCAATAATAGGAAATGATATCAAAACTTCACTAATGATAGTATTACTGATCATCTAGGTCCACTTTGGAGACTCCTGATGACACTTCTATTCTATCGGAATAAACGCCATCTAATCGTGTTTCTAATCCCTCTCTAGAAAATGGGATTTTCGCCCTTCTAAGGTGTTACAACTCTTTTTGGACAGTATCCGAGAAAGGTGATTGACGTTTCTATGAAGTTGGAGACCATGATAGTAAAAAACAAAGCTGTTGTGGACTTTACATCTTGAGGTGGTAATATTAGTGAAAAATGAATGTATGAGGGTATGCTCAAGAGCAGATGGGAACGAAACTGGTGAGATGATGAAAGAACGTAGAGGTCTAGGAGGAACGGGATAATCAACAGCCAGATAAATAGAGGAGCTTAGTCTTGGTTATGTATAAGTTGGCCATCAGAAGTAATCATGATACAATCGTGGCAAGGATAAGAGCAATTTTGGTGAAGTATGAGCAAAAAAGAGGACGGATGAAAATCCACAACATGAGAGCTGCCCTCTTGGACCAACGAGTTGGTGTAAGAGTGTATGCACATGTCGGAAAGCAAAGGATGACTTGAAGCTAAATAGTTACAGGCAGAATCAAACAGTTCATGATGAGGTACTAAAAGTCAAACATCCTGTGTATAAAAGCAATGAAAAACGCATGGATCACATGCATGAATTTAGAGAAATGAGAGAGAAACATCTTCGATGTCCTGCGTTTGCGAAGGAGTGGTGGCATCTCAGATGGATCCTCCGTAGCACACCGTGTCCTATCAAAGCCTAACAAATTAAAGAAAATATGGCTCTCTCGTGGTAGCTTAGAGGTCAGAGCATCCGCCCTGAAAGTGGGAGACCCGGGTACGGCAGACTTTTTCTCTTTTATTCCTGCGTCTAAATCCTGCGTATGTTTTTCTCAAGTAAAATGAAATGCCCAGAACGACGAATGGGAGGATTCGCAGCTTATAGTAATGAAATCCTCCATTCGTTAATTGGAAAATGCGCCCCTAAATTTATTTTCAGCGGAATGAAGATAGTGAGACCTGCATATATTGACGATTCTATACTTCGGTTTTTGAAACAAATGCGTATCGTTGCTGGAACTTCTGTGCAGCAAATGAACGAAGGGGAAGACCGACGCCATCTGCTATTGTCAGAGAGTAAGCGTAGGTTTTTCATAAAGAGATAGAATCATTGTGTTCCAGGAATTGAATGATAAGGTTAATATCAAACATTTCTATTTTATACGTCGAAATAAGTACCCCAAAACTTAAAACGCGTTTATCTCGAAACGTGGTTTTTCAAAACGGTGTACATACGACATCTCAATCCAGCATGAGCCTTGCATGACTCTCTATCGCGCTTTTTGTGGGGGATTTTTCATCTAAGGCTTACATTTTTACAATTAATAAAAAGCAACCTAAAATGAAAATAGATTTTTTACTTAAAGTTTTACCATTTCTGCATTTACGCGAAATTCAAGAACCCCTCCAATGCACGATAGAGATTATATTTAAGAAAATAGCCGATTAGCCGATTTCTAACGTTTCGGATCAAATGCAAAGGCTAAATCGTGCACATCGCATTTCGTGGGCCATAGTCATGAAGTTTATCAGTACATTTAGAGATATTAAATACACGAATATGAACTATTTAACAATATTAAATACATAAGTAACATATTTACAGGATGAAAAGTATCAAACGTTTTGCTTAAATAGATTCTTTGGAATTCATTATTTTTAAACTACTATGTTTCGCACCTGACAGAGTGGCCTACCCCCTTAAGAAGAAGCTTCATGAGTGAAATTATAAATAGGTAGTACCTTCAAATATCTGTAAAACATGAACAGTACGAGAAGGAAAGAAAATATTTGATTAAAATAAAATGCCTTCGCCATTCTCTAGATAAGGGCTGCCGAGCAGTAGTGCGATTCGCTGAAGATTAAAAAAAGTCTTCTCAAAGTTTAATTCTATCTTCACTCTTTCTTAATAAGTTTAGAAAGAACACAGACCACAGAAATTTGTGTTATTAAATAAAAACTACACCAAAGAGTATAAAATCATTCATTAAAATTAACCTTGTTTCGAATTAACCTTAATTTGTACATGGATTAGATCTTTACTCGGCCAGCATCGTTTTCCCGATGAAATGGGAAATCATTTTCCTTGAAGGTGTCTTTGGCGTAAAATGCTGTTAATACCAAAATATTTTCATGAGATAAAGATTGTCATATTTAATGGAAACTCATATTCCAGATTTTTGCGAAATTTCTAATATGACCTTCTACCCGTAAAACCCTGCTCTGGCTACATACCTCAGACAGAATGTTTGATGTTTATAAAAGTGGATTAAATAAATAAATAAATAAAAACGTCTTTATTGGGCGAAATTGGGACTAAAGAGTCCCATCTCCCATTTAACCCTTGTCATATAGTAAGAGAAAAAGAACGAAAGAACAGAAAAGAAGGAAAGAAAGAATGCTTTTGTGGAGGAGTAAAAAACTGTTATATTTTATGCACAGAAAAAGTATCTCCACAGCAGGAAAACACCCACGAAGAGAAGGGGGATGTGAAAAACCTGCGAAATCTATAGGAAAGAGTGATAAAGAATAGATTGCATCATAAGTGGTAGAAATTGAATGGAAGAATTTAAAGTTTGTAATACTTAGCAGAAACATCATTGTCAATAAAAGATAACATAACAGGTAATATATACAAATTAATTCACTATACGAAATATCAGAAATTGATCCTTGTCATATGTATGGATACATATATGTGTATGTAAAACATATCAGTAATCATATTCATAATCATATCATATATCATATAAGTTAGAATGTCAAAAAAATACAAAAAAAAGCGCAATAAGTTACAAAAATTATTAATAATTACAAATTAAAGACATTATAGGCATTAAATCATTAAAGAATTCACAGTTATAAAGGAGAGGAAAGAATAATAAATCAGGGAACACTTGAAATGAGAAAGGGAGAGAAAGTAACAGGATAGGGAGTGGGAAAAGAAGGGTGACAGAAGAATAGAATGTAAATAAAAAAAGAGAACAATAGTGCCTATGCAACTTAGGCCTGCGAGAGATGTTTTATACAAAGTTTTTTGAATGATGATGATGAGGGAGCATTTTGAATTTCAGGCGGGAGTACGTTCCAGAGTCTACAAGCGGTCACATGAAAAGATTTATTATAAGATCCGGTTTTATGTTTAGGGATTTGAAGATTTTGATTTCCTCTTGTGTAACGATCATGGATATTGTTCATAGGGATGAACTGCGAGGATTGATATTGCGGCATATTATTAATTCTAATTGAGTATAGGCAGGATAAAAGATGAAGCTTCCTTCTAGCATCGAGCTTAAGCAAGGATAAATTCTTGTACGAATCCGATACATGATCGCTTTTTCGAAGGTCGCAGATGAATCGAATGCAGGAGTTCTGGGCTCTTTGTAGTTTCGTCGCAAGTTCATCGGATAAATCCTGGAAAACGATATCGCAGTAATCGAAGTGCGGGAAAATGAGTGAAGATACGAGATTTTTTCTAAGAGAATGAGGAAGGAAAGCTTTTAGTCGTGTAAGAGAGTGTAGAGTCCTGTTTACATTTTTCCGTATTTTAGTAGTTTGATCTAAAGGAGAACCCATGAGAATTTAGACCTATTAACTTCGCTATCCGGCAAAGTAATATGATCGCATGTGAAACTTAACTTGCTTTTTTCGTACACGATGTATTAAAGTCTGCTGAGAGTAAAAAGCAAGCGGACCATATTTACCGTGATTTCAAGAAAGCTTTCGACAGAGACCCTCCATACAAATTAAAATTTGCTGGTTTTAATAAGGAAGTGATTAAATAGAATAAAGATTTCCTCTACGAAAGAGAACAACAACAGTACTTGAGAGTGTTAGTTCGGATAAAGTCAAAGTCACTTCAGGAGTACCTCAAGGCAGCATAATTGGACCTCTACTCTTCCTGATTTATATCAATGACCTGAGCAACAAAATGTATAGCAATGTGAAGGTATTTGTGGATGATTCGGTATATCAAGAGAAATATCAAGTGACAAAGATAGCGTTTTCACTCTCAAACGATTGAGTTCATATGCAAAGGTGGTGCGAAAAATGACAACTAGATCTTAATGTAAATAAAGACTCTGTAGTTCATTTCTCCGAAAGTAAACGATTGCGTCAGAGCCACCCGTACAAAATTAGTGGAATGATAATAAATGTAGTAACTTGAATATCTCGGAATCACTCTTACAAATAACAAAGTGGAACAAACATAACCGAAAAATTTACGGTAAAGCAACAAAAAATGTCGGTTTCATCAATCGCATTGTAGATATAAATATGAAGCGAGTGGTGATATGGCATCAAACGGATGAAACGTAATCTCGCACAAATAACGGGGCAAAGAAATATTATTTCTTAAAAAGTACTACGATAAAACAGCAGCAGTTACGTAAATGCTCTCAGATAAAGATTAGGAATCCTTGAAAGGAAGAGACAATCTAGATTGCAAATGCTTGAAAATTTTAAGGAGAGTACATTTACGGAAGACGTAATTGGTATAATGCGGACCCCCTCTACTTCGGCCGCTCCGAAAATGAACGTAAAATAAGAGAAATAGATGCGAGGACAAGTCGTTTTAGAGACTCATTCTCTGCGCGAACGATACCCGACTACAATAACCTAACGAGGTGGAAAGTTCGCTGCCCACTTCCACACGTCAAAATGTGACTTGCAGGGTTTTCAAGTAGATGTAAATTTAGAATGGTTTCCTTTACCTCATAACACGTTGACTGGCAGTGGACTGTAAAAAGGAACCACGAGCAAACATTCAGACAACTCCAGGTGAGGCCCACAAAGATCATTCTGGAGTAAGAGAAGTCACTTCGAAGAAGATCAATAACGAAGTATCCGGATACAATTATCTCCAGAAGAGTGTACATCCCATGAATCAACACCGTGAAGCCGAAGATGAAGTTCAGACGTCGACTCAAGCGAAACAGAGATATTTGCGCAGATTTCCACAACTGGATCCTCTCCATCAACGATGACTCATTCACCGAAGAAAACAGTACAAATGATTTGCAGTGGGTTTCAAAAAAGTGAATGTCGAAGTTAACACGAATCTCGTCGTTCAGTCTAGAGATCCTCAGTTTCAGATTGTGCACCAGGTTGCGCTGTTGGCAATGAATTATCATCAATGCCGACATTGACATAATTCCCAAGTAGAACATCACATATCCACCGAAAATATCATAATCGATTCCTGAATAAATGAAGATGACGATGTATGCTATCTGGAGTAAGAATATCAGCGATACCTCCACCTCGATAATTCTCCTGTTCGATGAGAAATCGGCTTCGGTGAGGAAATGTTGCATCTTCTCGTCCAATGTGACCATCTCGTTCATTGCGTAGTGAATTTCTGCAGCTTTGAGCAGAAAATGAACGATTTCCAAGATGGCCATCAACGGCATTGCGGTCGCCCAGAAGTACGTGACCAACGCTCTCATTCCGCCAATATCGGAAAGCTTGGAGTCATCAGAAAAGATGTTAATAGCCCGCGTGGACGCCATGTAAAGCGTTAGTAAGAACATGAAAATGCTGTACATGATTGCAGCCACGAATTCATTTTTCTTGCATTCGATCTCTATTTTAATGGGAAATGGTGCCAACGCCAATAATCTGCTGAAAATGAGGAGTGGTTTCATAGACCAATACAAATCTCTATTCTCCATATCGTGGATTTTTGGAAGGCACTTCGAAGCAGTTGCCCGCTGAAGTTCTCTAGACACACCCGCACCGGCACTTTAATGATTACTTTCGTCTCATTAGTCCTCCAAATTAGAAATTTAAAGAGAACCGCGAAGTTGCGTGATTAGCGCTAAGTAAGCGTGAAGTAATCGTTACAATCTGTATCTTTTCTCCACAAACGATTAGGTCTGTAACCGTGGAATAATCGTTACAGGCATTACCTTATCTTTACAATCATTTCTGTAATGGATTCTCGCATATGGGTTTGTATTGCGACATTTATAGCATTGAGCATGAAATGTAATGTTAAGCTTCGCCGTTGGATGAAGGACTAAGAAAACGAGAGCAGTTTTCCTAGTTTTTCGTATTGCTACCTCTACTCTGGTTTTACAGTTTGTTGCTATTTATCGAATCTTCGACAAGAGGCACTTGAATATCTCTTCGTTTATAACCGCCTTTCGGCATGTGACAGCATACAACTTGGCTCTATTTCCTTAATCGATTACTTTAGTGTATCTCGCGAAATTAATTCTTGAATCGATTTTTTCTGGCTTCTATTTCCCTGATCTTTATCAGGACTATCAGAACGGCCTTTGTTACATGGAGGACATATTATATTAGCTACATAATCTGTGAACGTCCATTCTCTGAACTTATTTACAGTTAATCAAAATCTTCTAAACGTTTTTCTGTATTGAGTGAAAGTAACGCCGGAAATAACATTGTGGTTTATTTTAGGTTAATTGATAATATAATCGCAGAAAAAACCAAAATACTATAATTCAAAATATTCTATAAATTACAATATTCCTCATTCGTCGAAAAAGCAAATTGCAAACATATCGAATAAACAAGTGGCAGAGAAGATTTTCATTTACTGTTTAACGATCGTTGTACGTGAATCACCGCAGTTAAGGAATTCGTTATCCTTTCCCAATAATACTAAGACATACTTTAATCGTAGTATTTTGGTTTTTTCTGCGATTATGTTATTCATTAACCAAAATTATATCATACTTTTATTTTCGACATTAATTTCACTCAATACTTAAAACATTTTAAACTACTTTGACTAACTTTATATGTTTACTAGTAAACGCCCCCGTCAATCATGACGGGACTTAATTTAGTTTTAATATATATCTATAATCGTATATATGTGTTATGTGTATATGTGGTACTCCCAAGCACAAAAAATTTCTGCCGTAAGATCATAATAACTCAATATATTTC